>BCLH01001241.1:6475-45598 GCA_001602315.1 Zoysia pacifica
GCGCAGCGCCGCCGCGTCGTAGGCCAGCGCGGCCTCCTCCGCGGTCGCGAACGTGCCCAGCCACACCCGCGCGCCTTTCCGCCGCGTGTCGCGGATCTCGGCGGCGAACTTGCCCCACGGCCGCCGCCTCACGCCGCGGTAGCTCTTGCACGCCGCCGACGCCCTGGAGCTGCCTCGGTCCTGATTCGCCGGCGGCGAGGCGGCGAGCAGCTCTTCACCGGAGGCGTGGTCCGACGTGGGCGCCGGCGTCGTTCCACTCAGAAGCTCGTCCCACTCCTCGGCTCCCATGGAAATCCACCTCCCCAGGCTCGGCAGCCTCTGCAAGATCGACTCCGGCTTCTGTTCACCGGCCACCGACGACGACACCGCAGTCGAGGACGATGCCGGAGTTGCAGTGCACCCTGTCATGATGCTTGCCCATACATTCTCAAGGATGTTGGTCCCCTCGTCCGGCTGACGATGGGAACCACTAGTTGCTCCAATCGCCATGGCTGACTTTGTAGACTCAATCTGATTTTTTTTTTCTGATGATGATGAGTGAAGAACAGAACCGTGTATCAGGGCTATATATACCTGCGTGGAACAAGCGGTGTCATGGCTGACACGGGCTGATGGCAACCGGCGATTCCTGATAACTCAAGTCAGTGTGGCTCATTCGTCAAGCGACCTAGCGAAATGAGTGGGAGACTTAGCTGGCATGCAAGCTTAAAACGAGTGAATTAGAAAATTCAATTTCGTGCAAGATCTCTGCAGAATTCCAGGGACGGTCCAGTGCATGGTACTATCTTATCTTGAGGCGGTTGATATTTTGCGTTCTAGATATGCGATTTCTTTTTTCACGTAGGGTTGACTGAAAGCACCGATGCCATGCGTTGCATAGGTCGGCATCAGCTTCGCTGCTATAGTTCTTTTCACAGGGTTCAGACTTCCAATGTTCAGACAACATATGTGTTCTTGTTGCTGTTTTGATTACTGTAGTAGTATTTCAGTGTCAAGAGGACAAGAATCACACATACTGGAAGCTGGGCCTGTAATTTCGTTCTTCCATGAAAATTGCACTTAAACCTGGGGTGATGAAAATTCCTCCAATTGAATTGCATATTTGAAATTCAGTTCCTGAAGCACTGTGCTGTTTCTGTCAGATTACACTGTGCACCGGTCATTCGTATGCTGAATGGAACTTTGACCCTCACATCTGCATGGCATCCCCAGTATTTTAGTCCCTACTTGATGAAAGGTCATGTAAACTAGGATCACGGCATACAACATCCCCATCGATTCTCCAACAGAATAACCCACCATCTCGGGCATCGAGGCGGGACTGGAGCAGTGCGCACACAACGCCTCCTTTCTGACCAGCTCCCTTCACCAGCAAGAACAGTCTGCTAATGATTGAGTCATAGCCATTCTTCTTCTTCTTCTTCCCTGACCCCAATCCCTTGCCAGCTTCGCAAGCCAAGCATCATGCATGTGCACACACACGGATCCGGATGCAAACCACTTGCTTCTGTCATTGCATCGGCACCCATCCGTGGGTCTTATCTTTGAACGCGCCGTGATTTCCAGCTTTATAATAATCCTTTTCTGCAAGTCAACCGGGGTGACAGAACCACTCAACCTGAACTTATTTGGAGGAATCTGCTGCACTTTCTTCAGAGCCAGCCAGCCACACGTACGCAGCATCGCAGGTTGCTTCTGAAGACACGCGAGCTGATCACCAGTCAACTAGTTTATCCTTCAGCTTGGTGCTGAAGCTATGTTGTGTTGGGTCTCGAGTTGGATGCACTTCATTGAAGCCGGAAGCAGTGTTGATGGATTGAAGAAGCCCCCTGCAGGGCCTGGCTTGCCGGAGACGGTGGCGTGTGCCGGTCCGTCGCGGTGCTCCTACGCCGGCGCGGAGCAGAAGGAAGCTGTCAAGATCTCGCGTGCGTCCGGGCTCAGGGACTGACCGTGATCGAGGGAGGACTCGGTATATGCTTTTTCTGATGGCGACGATGCATGGCGGATCGATCCCTTCGCGAGGGTTGGAATGTTTGGGATCTCTGTCTGTCGCTGAACATGGGCGTGACGCAATATGATTAGCGCTTGGAAATCACTGATCCTCCACTTGGCCACTTGGTCATCGAAGATGATCAATCTGTGATTCGTCAGCGAGGTCGGCTGATTGGGTCGCAGATTGTGCACAGCCTGTTCCAAATGGAGCGGCGTTATCTGAACCAGTCATCATCTGTGGCTGTGTGCAGGTTGACAGGCGAGCATGAGATGCATGCAGATAACAATGTCGACGTGTGAGCAACTTTATTAAAGCATATCTTGGTTGAAAAATAAGATATGCACCGATAAAATTCTGATGCATGAATGATGCTTGAACTCGTAAACGAGATTGTCAGACAGAACCCGGCCCAGGAGTACTTTGCTTCCTGAACCATCTGCCGATCAGTCTTAAGCACAGTATGCCAAATTCCATTTCCGTTACGGTGCACTCTCTTTGCAGAGATGTTTTTTTTAGTCCTTTTGCAGAGATGCTAGAACACAACTTAGTCCTCCTTTGCAACGCAAGAATTTTACAGAAATCTCATAAGAATTTTACAGAAACCAGTTCAATTTCACAGAAAAAATTACAGAAAACAAGAAAAATTTCCGTATTCCAAAAAAGCTTTAACAATTGTTGACAGACCCTTGTTATTAGTACCCAGACTTTAGAAGCAAATCTACCATTGGGCCATATCCAATCTCATCAAAACCTGATGCCCACTTGCCCAGATAGCCGAACCGAGGAAATAAAGCCCATTTTACCACTCTGCAGGCCCAACCTAACACGGGTAGCCCACCACGTCTCTTTCGGTCCAACCCAAACGGAGGGGACCACGCAGCCCAACAAGCAACCACTTCTACTACGCCTCGTCATCACCATCAGTCCCCTTCCAGAGAGACCCCCACCTGTGATGTGTTGCGCGCTGCGCCACGCGCCCACGCCTCCGATCGTCAACGGTCAGAGCCATGGGAGGGAGCCAGGACCCGAAGGCCGACGCCGGCAACGCGGCGCGCTACTCGTCCTCCGACCTCCCGCCGTCGGCGCCGCCCCACCTGGAGGGCCAGCCGCCGAACCAGTACCAGTACGGGTATGGCACGTTCCAGGGCTCGCAGGCGGGCTCGGGAGAGTTCCGGCAGCAGCCCATTGGGTACCCACAGCCTGCGCCGCCTCCCGTCTTCGCCGGCGGCGGTTATCAGCAGCAGCCGTACGCCACCGCAGAGCCGTACTACGGCCAGGGGTATCAGACTGGGCAAGGTATGGGCGGCCAGTCTCTCAGATTTTAATTTAGGGCTCAATTCGAACTTTTCAGAGGTAGGATTAGGAATATCAGACTGGGCTAGGTATGTTGGAATCGCTTGACTCACGTTTCTGCATATTCCCTAGCTTCTGCTTGTCAATTGTGATAAATAGCTTCAGCTGTTGTTGCGTGATCTAGACACCTTTCTTCCAGTGACGGCAAAATATGCTTACAATTGCAAGCTAAAGCTAGGCGTACATTTATTCTTGGACAGACTGCAATTTATGATGACGGGGGTAACTAATCTTTAAGCTTTCTGAATATAAGCCTTGTTCAGGCGTAGCTATTTGCTACCGTTACAGTAGCCAGTAGGCTGTATCGGCATTACCGCTTCAATTGAAGCATTGTTGACATGATTTGGAGAAATTTTGGGTGTTGGCGTGCCACAGAGACATTTACTAAGAACTTTATAAAGAACATAATTCACTGGTCAGAATTGATGGGCATGCACGATAGTTTCCGTTTTTGAAAGATTATTGCTGTTGTCTCTTGTGGTGACCACAAATAGTGAATTCAATCTGGTGCGATATGACAAATAGAAACTCATGTGATCCCATGTGTTTCAGGTTATGGCAATGTTGTTGAAGGAAGGCCAGTCAGAATGCGTCGCCTTCCATGTTGTGGCCTCGGCTTAGGCTGGTTTCTGTCAGTATCCCTATCCCTGAGCCCTGACTCCCTGTTCATTTGTTTTTCACCATACTTGCTGAAGTTTTAGTTAGAGTACTAACAAAATCCTTTTTCTATTCCTTATAAAGGTTTATTACTGGATTTTTCTTTGCTGCCATTCCGTGGTATATTGGAGCTTTTATTCTAATATGTGTGCGGGTGCATGACCACAGAGAGAAGCCAGGATATGTTGCCTGCACAATTGCTGTAAGTCTTTGTACTTGAAGTGTTACAGTCATGCTGTCGTCTGCTCGACCTGTTTCATCTTGAAATTTTCTGATTCTAACTAAAAATCTGATAGCAGTTAGCTTTACCATCGCTCTTGTGTTAACTGGAATCAACTAACATAAACAAACATGCTCAAATAATACTTGCAGCGTCATTTTTCTAGTCTGTCGGAATATTTCGGTCTGGTGGGATCGACATGGCTTATCAGCATTAGTGCAGTTTAGCTGATCATTAGTACAGTATTATAGAGAAGTTTTAAATATGATAATGTGACTGTTGTGCCATTTTACACAAATTTCTTCGTTTCCCAACAGTTGGCTGATTATTATTCCAATTTTGTTGTGTCGTAAACAGGCCGTAATTGCTGCTCTTGCCATTATCTTTGGGGTAACCAAAGGAACACACGTATGGTGAGCCGCTTCCGAGATCAAGCAACCAACAATGTATTTGGGTGCGTGCATCGCTTGTATTGTGTACTGTATATATTACGAGTGTTTATCTGCTTCCATGTACTCTTATATGGGACATCTCTCCTTCCGTGTAATAATTTTTTGGAGTGTAATAAAATTATGAACATACAATGTATCATCGTGAGGAACATCGCTTGTTATTGTAAGAAGCCAGTGTCAATCTGAGAATCTGATCTGAAGTGACTTGCCATGCAGAAACAGAACGTACTTGTCATGCAGAAACAGAACGTTTACGTTACACACAACACAACAGCCTAAAACAATTTTATCAAAGTAGAGGGCTGAATGTTTTGTTGGCCCAACTCATGGATTGATTATACATATCAAGCCCAAAAACACGGTCCACTAAGGGTCTCTTTGTTTAAGTCGGAGCTTTTAAGCTTTTAGAAAAACTGATCAGTGGCTAGTTAAAAAGCTGACTGATAGAGTAAGGACTATTGGTTTTTATAATATATATTTAGCTTCTTTGCACATTAAAAGCTAAAAAAACAGCTTTAGATGAGCTTTTCAGCTTTTAGTTTATTTCTTCAGAAGCTAGCTTTTTAGTATTTCAAAAGCTAGTTTTTTAGAATTTTGTTTGTTTTAGTTTTTCAGGTTTTAGCTTTTCAACTAAAAAAGCTAGTCCTGAAAAGCTAAAACAAACAGGGTCTAGTATCCTCTCTCTCAACACATTTTTAGGCCCCGTTTGGAACGGAGGATTTCTTGCTTTTTTTTCGTTTTTTTCTGTGAAATTAAATTGATTTCTGTGAAATTTTTACAAAATTTTTATGAAATTTCTGACGGGGCCTTATCTGTGAAGCTATTTGGAACCATGCTAAACAGACACTTTATTGCTTTAGGTCTCTTTAGCAGAGCTCACAGCTTCTGATTCTTTAAATTTACTTTTAATTCTTCTGTAAAGTAATTATATGACGAAAAGTGATTCTTTTGATTCTCTAATATGTTTGTATTAGAATCAGGACAGAGAATTACTCCACAGAATCGAGAGAAGCTATTTTTTTCTGCAGCTCTCAGTACTTTAATTCATTTCAAAGAATCACTTCACAAAATCATTCAAGAATCATTTTTTAAAAAAATAATATTTGACAGAGCTCTCTTATTCTGCCTTAAAAGAATCAGGAGCTGAAAGGTGTGTCAAAGGGCCCTCAGGCTCATCTATCGCACTGTTAGTTCAATTTCAAAATGTGCTGTATAGAAATAGGCAAGATAACACTGCATCGATCTAGGCTATGCTTATATCCTCATGTGTCTGCCATTATGCATAGTATTTTCTGTAAAAGAAGCTGCTAATGAATCACAATAAAATGAATGCCATATACCTTCAGGAAAGAAATTGTTATATAAAACACCACCAGCAAATACATCTACAGATCAGTGTTCAGGCTTGATACATGCTGGCAGAGTCCTACGCGGTGTTTGCCTTAAATTTGAGACATCAAATTTTATTCAGGAAAGAAAATACAGAATCGTTCAAATTCGTTGTGACATTCCGACGAACCCCTGCAGTGCATTACTTGCTAATGCCGTTCAGCCGCTCAACGACCGTGATCAGTCCCTGCAAGCACATGTCGCCGTCGCCGTTCGCCACCATCGCCGAGAACATCTGCCGGAACAGCGCTGCTCCGGGCAGCACGTTGACGTCCTCCTTGCCGTCCCCGACCTCCAGCGCCATGCCGAGGTCCTTGACGATGTACTTCACAGGGCCACCGGACATGAACTCGCGGCGCAGCACGCGGTCACCGAAGATGTCCATCACGCGTGACCCCGCCGCGCCCTTGGAAATCGCGCTGAGGAACAGCGACGCGTCGAGCCCCGCGGCGCTGGCGAAGGCCACGGACTCGCCGAGGCCCACCACCGCGCCGGCCACTGCGATCTGATTCGCGATCTTGCTGCTCTGGCCGCTGCCGGGCGCGCCCATGTAGGTCGGCTTGCCCAGGTGCGCGAAGAGCGGGGCGAGCCAGGCGACCACGGCCTCGTCGCCGCCGGCGAAGATGGCGAGCGTGCCGTCCCGCGCGCCAACGTCGCCGCCGGATACCGGCGCGTCAACGGCGTAGCAGCCTGCCGCGCGAGCGGCCGCGTCGATTTTGCGGGCGAGGGCGGGGGAGGAGCTCGTGCAGTCCACCAGCACGCCGCCGGGACGGAGACCCGCGCGGACGCCGGTGCCGGGGTCCAGGACGACCTCGCGCACGTCGCCGGGGTTGCCGACCATGGTGACTACCACGTCGGAGACCGCAGCCACGGCCGCCGGCGAGTCTGCGAGGCTGGCGCCCGCCGCGACCAGGCTTTCCACCTTGGCCGGGGTGCGCGCGAACACTGTGACGGCGTACCCGGCGGCGAGGAGGTGCTTGGCCATGGCGCCGCCCATGACGCCGATGCCTAACCACCCCACCCGCGTGGCGCTGGCCCGCACCGGCGCCGGGAAGCCAAACGCCGCCGATTCCCCCTTCCGCGCTTCCTCCATCGCCACTCTCAAGCTCGCGATTATCCGAAGCTGCCTCTTTCTTATACCAACGATGACAGCGACAATATAATATTCAAATCAATAACTCCATGGCTCACAAAATAATAGACAGTATTACAAATCACGCAAATTAAATTAATCAACTCAGAATAATAGACATTTCAAATTTGTCATCGTTGTACCAAACAGATACAAATTTACAACAATCATTGTCATGGATATACAAGTCGAATAAGCAAGAAAAAAGAAATACTACCAGCAGCGAATGCATAGCTCAGAGATGACAACCGCAGCAGAGGAAGAAGCATGACAGCCCGAGCCCGAGCACCACAGCCTCCACAACATACATGACGCGGAACGTGACAGCATCAACCACCGCCGACGCCGAACCGCTCTTCAAGCTCAGGGCGGGGAAACCAGGGAGTCGCCTCCACCGCAGCGACCGCGACAGCGACGACGCCAGCCTCGACGGCCCCCGGCCCACGACGACGGCGGACGCGGACGCGGCCTCGCTCAGCTTCCAACGCCGGCTCCGCGGTGGAAGGTACTCCAGCGGGACGAGCCGCCGCAGCCACCCGCGCGGCCGCGCCGGGTCTGCCGCGATCGCCGTGTTGGCGTCCGGGGACGTGGGCGCCGTCTCCGAAATCTCCCGCTGTGCCGCCGCAGCCACGGCCTCCTCGATCGCCATTGTTACGTTTGGCGAGGTTTGGTTTGGCTAAATGATCGGGGTTTTGCTTGGGAAACAGGGGAAGAGACATGGGAGGCGGCGAGCAAGCAACGGCAGTATGGAAGGAAGACCGGGGAATATATGGGCGCCGGCGACCCCGCGAGGGGGCGGGGGTCGTTTCACTATAATCCCATACTGTTAATGTTTTTATGACCTGGTCAGCAACAACGAGGCGTGTCGTGCGCAGGACGGCTCGGACTCCGCCTCGTTTCGTTTTCACGCGCACCTCATGCGATGCCGACGGCAAGCTTTGTTTAGTTTCACCATTCGGGCCGGTCGCGCTCCGGTGGGCTCATGCGACGCGAGAAGCCACTCGAGAGCGGTCGCTCTCACGCGACGCAACGAGGCAAGGGTCCGGCGTTGCCAGCCAGCCGCGGATGCGTAGCCGTGGCAACGGCGCGGGGACACGGAGAGACGCCGGGACACGAGGCGCAACCCCGGGCGCGGCACGAGGAATCGGCATTTCGATAGACGTTACGGCATTCCGCACGAGCCGTAGCCGTTGGGTGCTTGGGTTGGTGGCCGGTGCAGAGCATATTCAGTTCCGATGAACGCCAGCTAACCGTCGACGACGGCGACTGCACAAATGCGCGGCCGTGCCGTTCCAGAAGTTTCAAACTTAATATACTGTAGCGCGTGAACACTTGGCCAAACAAAGCGGCAGCGCGCATCGAGTTGATGATGAAGATTCTCCGGCACCTACCAATGCAAGGGGAAAGGCATACGGATGATGCAAGGGGAAAGGCATACGGATGCAGCTTTTGTTTATATTCCAATCAACAGGTTGAAGACACAATCTTTCAGTTTCCTCCTTACGAATGCGCTTCTGGAGTGTGTTCGGTTCAGTTCTTGTTCCGCTGCAAGACTATCATCTGTGAACGAGACAGCGACTGCTTGGACCCAACACCAAGGCTAGGGAGATTCTTGGTTAGGCGCGGCAAGACCCGCTGTCAACGTAGCCTATATCATCTAGTTCATGAGGGCCAATTAACGAGCGGAAAACACTTTTCTAACTGGTGGAATATGTGCCCCTAGAGATTACCACATCAGTTTGGTTTTCCGGTGGGAGTGATGATCCCAGTCAGAATCAGCTTGCCCCTTCTCTGCTCTCTAGCCAATATGCTCATCTGATCATCTCTGGTGCAGTGAAGGAATTTCTTGCCTTTTCCCCGCTCTTTAATAGGAAGCGCTGGCAGGGAAGGAATATGTCCTCTTCGTTTTCCACGTACTCAGATCGCAAATAAGGCCCCGTTCGGATCCCGAGGCTCGCCACAGCAGGAAACAGCGGTCACAAAAACTGTGCAGCTTTTTTATGCAATGATCAGATTGTTACACAGCAAATAAACAGTGCACCGAACGGTTGCACCTTACCGCCGCAGCTGAAATACGCTGCAGGACCAGGAACCGAACAGGCCCTAAATCTTCACGCGCTAGCTACCTCTGCAACTCGCACGGAACAGGGACTTTTGCCACCGAAGGAAGACTACTAGTTCATGCCTGTGCTGCGCATTGCCTTTGGAATTGGGAAACCAATCAGTTCGCCGTGATTCCGTTCCGTCGCTGCTATTTCGAGTTGGGCCGGACTATTGAGAAGCGAATAGGCCCGGACTATTTGTAGCAGTGGGAGGTGGAATAGGCCCGCTTTTAAACACTAACGCTTATCATGGGCCTTCGGGCCCATGAAGCGGATGAACACAATTTTATCGGCCTAGTATATCGGTATGATGTGCACAAGGCCCTTGAGAAACGTCGCGGTTGTTCTGGGCCTGTTTTATAGACTAACATGCATGGGCTCATGGTAGCCTGCACTACTATCAGGCACTTTTTTTTTTTTAGCTCGGATCGTGGAAATTCGCTCGAAGTGGTAAATCCGTGGCGGCCAAGCACTTTTCTTTTTAGCGGTAAGCCTACCTACTCGGTAAGCGCCGTGCGGGCACGAGCAACCCAAAGACGGAATCACTCCAAACTGACAGCGCCCAGCTCGCCATTTCAAACCCGGGGGAACGCGTCGCCGCCTGATCAAAATCGGTCCGAGGAGATGGGTCTAATCGCGCATCGATCGGGTCAAGCGTTCTGACTCCGTCCGCTCGGCGATCCCGTCCGCCCATACTCCTGCGGTCCTACCTCGCGTTCGTTCGTTGCGACCAAACCGAGACCGATTCCGTCACCAGTCACCACCATGGCCCATGGCTGCCTGCGTGCACTTTGACCTCGCTCGGCGTTCCAGTTTTGTCTCTCGTTCACCGCGGCAGCAAAAAGTCTGTTCACTTCACTCCAGGCCGATTGTTTTCACTGTCAGCTTTCAACTGGAACCGCGGTCTCGTCTCTGTTTTTGGAACGGCATGTGCTCTGACTTTCGGGCCGGGGAAGACAGACAGGTAACAGGTTGCGTTTGCGAATTGTTTAGCCGCTACGCAACACACCTTCCGTGGAGCACGAATTACGGGGACGGCAACCCAGAGGAGCGACAGACATCTCTCTCCATATCACCCTTCTTGGGCGCTCTGGGTAATCCTAGTTACTAGTGCGGCAGCTTATCTTAATCCTCGTAGGACTTGATGGTGTTGCTGTTCAGTGACGATGCACTAACCGATGGGGAAATAAAGGCTTAGCTGCTCGAGAGAGTTGACCTCTCGCCGGCGGCAGCATGGGCAGCCGGACGTCGTGTGAAGCAGCAGAATGTAACCAAAAGAGGCGAGCCGCGGCACGTGCCCATGCATCGTGAGACGCGCGCGCGCGCTTGTCCCCGTCGTCCTCGCGTGCGATGCCAGACGCGGTTCTGCGTCACTGTGCGGCACAGCGGCAGCGGTCCAGGCTTCCAGCGCGCGTGTTGGACGTACGATCGAGCTCCATGTTTGGGAGTGTGAAATGGGAGCACCTGTGGTGGACTCGGGGGCACCGGCTTCAGATTGGTTTCGGTCTCTCTCTGTGTGCACGCGGGCGTGCAGCTTGGTGCTGTGCAGAGCATGCGGGAGCAGCTGCATGCAAGCAATCTGTTCAGCAGTTCATGTGGTGCGCACTGACTACTGAGCCTGCCCTAACTGTCACGCGGCCACGGTTGTCTCCGTATACATAAAGTGATAAAACATGACGCCTCTCTCATCAAGCCTGGTAAAACAGCAGAAATCTTGCGAACTCAAATTACTGAGGTAAGTTCAGAAGTGCTCTATGCTTATTCAGTGTTTCAGTAATCGTTTCTGAAGACTCAATGCTTGAATAACTGAAGATGTTTAGTAGTAACTCCCTGTGTATGCCAGTGCATATGATTTCTTTGAGAAAAAAATTCTGTGACATCAATGCTATGTAGCATCAGATATCAACATTATCTAATCAGTGTTTATATTAATCATTCATGATACTATATAAATTAAAGTAAAGACATGATGTCACGTAGCATCGATGCTATAAATTTTTTTCCATTCCTCTGTGCCACCGTTGGAATACAAATGAACAGGCCTACAATTACAAAGATACTGCAGTCTGCAGATAGCTCTATGTTATACTTTGAAACAAAAAATAATTGCCCTATTTTCTGCTAAGCCGCCCTAATCATTGGGCGCGAGGTTCCATTGCCGCGTGGGGCCGAGGCCCGCCTGCCGGGGACCCAACGGCAGCGGGCAGCACGGCGGCTTCCATTCATTGGATACCCCCCACCCCGACCATTGCAGTGTGAACCTACGAGGATGGGGCTCATGCAAGAAGATTCCCTGCGAGGCCGATTCTGCATGCAGCACCAGAGACATACTGTATACAAATACTGCAGAGAAAACAATGCTAAACGCAAGTCAAAAGGGCTAAACGCAAACACAATTATTTGAGAATGAAACCATTCAACTGCCCACACATTCAGAACCAAATGCTGTCTGCTTGTCAGTTTCTGGTCTATCCTTTAACAATCCTTACCGAAGTCTTCACGCGGCGGCATTTGACAAATTGGGAATCATTTCGTGGGGCTTCGATAATTTGTTACACTGATTCACTGTCATACACTCAGATAGTCTCACGTGTCGTTCACACAGATGTGTCAAATTATCGAAATCACCACGAAACGAGTACTAAATCATAAAATAAAAAAAAATCCTTCACACGAGTGGATCACACGACGCAGCTGCTGCCTGAAGAAACTTTCAACGTCTAGTGCCTGGTCTCGTAACACTGGTCCAAAGGGGAATCAGACCGATAAACAACAGCAGTGGATCACCACAGAAATGCCCTTTGCGATATGGGTCGCTTCTGCTGTTGACTTTTGCCACCAAAGTTCAGCATGCCGTGTCCACCAGATATGGCTTAGGATTCTACATTTGGTCTTCGGACCAATCACATCACCATTCACCGTGAGGAATTTCGTCATCAGAGTTTGGTTTCATGGTTCGATAAAAGTAATAGCTTTTGTGGAGCAGTTATCTTCAGGAAAATTAGCAGAATGCGTGCCTGGATATAACATATGGTTTGCGATGTATACATAACAGACAAAAGCAGATGCGTAATTATTCAGTTAAAATAGCAAGGCTTTTGCGTCCTGTAATCTAGACTACTCCTCTTGCATCAGATCCCACTCCCAACTCAAATCACTTTCAGCATATACAGAGCGCCGTGGCTGCATGAATTTTCAGATTACAAAAGCTGGATAAAAAAAGATCGATTGCGTTTTTTCAGATTGGAAAAGGGCTAACCTTTCTACGCCCTGTCCCTCAGTGGGGTGAGACGTGCTACCGAGATGTGAGATCTTCCTACCCATTATCCAACAACTAGCGCTTGGAAGCCGCAACATTTCCTTGTGCCTCTCTTGTTGCCGTCAGTAACCTGCCTATCTTTGCGACTCGGTCAGGTTGATGGCTTCGTTTCCAAAGCACGTCAACAGTTGCAATATTTGGCGTTTCTAGCTTTTTGACAAGATCTGGAACGTGCTGCACTGTTGTTACAGAGGAATCATATACGGTAAAATGAGATGCTCGTTTGAACACGGAAAATATTCCAGCCTTTTTCTACGAGGAATTGTGAGCCTGAGAATCATGCGTTTGACAGGACAGTCAAATGAGATGTTTTAATCACAGAAGTTTGTCTTTTACAAATATGCCTATTACAATTGCAGAGAACTAGTAGTACATGCGCATAATATCTTGCGTGCAAGTACATCTTGATCCACAACTCTACAGGTGAGAACCCAATCGAGCAGAAAGGTTCATCGAAAAGCTCAAGCAGAAAGCGAGATGCGCTTTTCTGCGCTTTTTATCGCGAAAAGTGGAATATTTTTAGGGCTGCTGTGCCCTCTTGGCCATGACCGGGTACTCATTCCGATGGAGCCTAATCCTAGAGCCGCAAATTGCATTGCAAACCTAATGGTGTTCCTACTGCAAATTGCATATCGTAAATGCGTATAATTGCACCCGGTAACTGTTGGGGTTTAGCAGTTCAGTCGGCAGCTTCGACACCAGCCGCCAGCGACGGTAACAGCACGTTGGCCGGCCGGCAGAGATCGATGCGACCGCCGCAGCCGAGCGGGACGGCGCGGCGCGGCCGTTGATGGGCACTGAGCGCAAGTGTGCATGGAATTTCGCTCCGACGCAAGCAGCCGGATTCCACGACAAAACGGGATACGCTATTTTTGCCTTCCACGACGACGATGCTTGTTGTCGCGGCGCAGCGGATTAGGTGAAGGGAGACGACGTCTTCGCCTGGATTGTTTACTGGCAAAGCGATGGACCAGGGTGTGGGGACTTCGGCGCAAGTCAAACCACTGACAGACAGATCAGTGGCGAGTCACCGTGTCCTGCAGGGGATTAACAAAGGGTTAACGACGTCTGCATACGCAGGCTAGCAGTTGGGTTGCAGCATCGCGTTTGACGAGCTTAGTTGTTCTGTTCCTAGTTTCATTATCGACAGAAGAGAAAATTTATCGGGACGGAAAGCGTCTCGTTGTGGATAGCAGTTGTCTTTTCCCCTGCGTCGATCTGTCTGCAGATCTGCAATTGACTTCGGTTGGCCGTTTCCTGCTGGTCCCTGTAAATTTAACTGAAACGATGTTAAAGAGATTTATGGTGGCATCACCTGCCGGATTAATAAACCCTGCAGAAAACAATTCAAATTTGAAATAGAATATTACAAAGGTTCCTACTCCACTAAGCACTCTGCTAGTAGAGCGATTAATATGTAGTGCATCTGTCAACTCTCTGAACCGACCCTACTCTGTGTGTGAACTCTGAATTTCGTTGCACTTCTGTAGCAGCCAAAAGAACGACTTGTTCTGACGTGCCAACGATGTCTCGACTGACAAAGCTTCCATTAGACTAACCGAACGATGATAATCCAACTGTTCGAGTTCTGTAACGCTAACGGTAAGTTGACTAAGTTCATTCATTCTTGAAATCCGTATTGTTTCTGGTAGTTGAGATATACGCTACTCTAAGCATGAACTAGCCGCGTCGCGGAAAACAGATTACTCTCGCACGATTCAACGCGATTATAAAAATAATGTTAAAACAATGATCAAATGGTGTTACCAAACGGATCCTGCCTGATTGATCATATATCCGTGAGAGAATGGTCACGCTGAACTTTGGGCGTCACTCGGTCCAAATTCGCGTCAAATCATGATGTGAACTCGAACACATTCAGCGTGCCAATAGTTTTTGGTCGAGGAAGCCAACGAAGCAGCAACGCAAAACAAATAAGCGGCGAGCGTTGTCATGGAATCTCTCCGGCGTGGAGAATCCTGTGAACTATGGGAGCGTAAGGTATGCGTAGGCGTGGCGACTGATCTGGTCGCCGTCGTTGAAAGCTGCAAGGAGGAGGTCGCCGTCGGCAGTCGGGCCAACGAGTGGCTCGGGTTCCAGTGAGAGCAGAACGGAACAGCGCGGCCGGCATCGGAGCATCGCCGTCGTCGTGCCGGCCGCCGCCGCCGCCGCGATCGCGCCAAATCCGACCTTTTCGCCGCGAGAAAAGCGGTGACAAAAGTCGCGATGAAACGGCTAGCGGTAGGAGCGTCAAATCAAGAGAGACGCGCACGAAACCGGAGGCGTTTTGCGCTCTGTTCTGCGCCCAGGTCGATCCCGTTGCTTTCCCCGGCTTGGCCATCGCCGCCGTCCGCGGTCGGCCCGCCCCGCGACCTACCCTCGTGACTTGTCCGCCGCGCGCGAGCATGGCTGGCGCCGTTCGCTTTCAGGCCGGAGCCCGCGGCCGCCGTTGGTCGCGCGCCTCGCACCGCCACGGTTGACAAGCTCTCGTGCGCGCGTCTCGCCGCCTGGGTTTACTGGGCACGCTGCGACGCTTAGTCCGTGCATTCGGAGCCGTCGGATGGGGATTCGACGGAGAGGAGAGTGTAGCAGTCACCAGCGGCGTCATGCTGGCATCAACAGCCCACGGGCACGGACACACCTGGCCGACGAGTGAGTGACCCGCGGCTCGGTCAGCGAAGAGGGGCCGGTCAAAGTGACACGGACACGTGTCGGTGGGACATGCGTTTGAACTTTTGACGCGGCTCGCTGGTTTGACCTACTACCTACGTTACCGGTTACCCCCGGTGCCCATCGCTGACTCACCAGATACGGTATACGACCTTGGACCACTATACACTAGCCCACTGTTCATCACTGTTTGCTACTCCAACTATAAATTTTTAGAAATAGGCAAATCCCTTTCAGAAGCAAGCAGCTCCACAACTGGTAGTAACCAGTAGACAACGGAAGATCTTGTTGCAAGGCCTGTTTATGTTTAAATATAGAGAGATATCCTTCATCAACGACATGTGTCTTCATCAACGACATGTGTCTTGGATGAGCTAGCTCAATTTCGACCCGGTCAAAATACAATGATCCTACTAGAAAATACACCAAATTTTATCCATGACAGAACTAGGCACAAATTAATATCGACAAGTTTTTTCTCTGTTAATTTGATAATTAAGAGAAATGGTAAAAAAATCCAACAGTACGAAAGAATTGGCACCCAACACAGTCCATTTTTCTAGGTCGAGAACCGGTAAAAGGCTGATGTTACTGGAACGCTGAGAAAGTCGTTTACTGATTGACAAAGCAAATCAAACCAATTAAAAAAAATTAAAGCAAAGCACGCAATTAAACTAGTCATTCCAAAGGAAACTCTTATTAGCACCTCCCACCCAACCACCCGTCCATCTTTGATCTTTCACCCGCACACATGATCACACTCTACCTAGTTGCGCTAGCTTCCTCTCGCTTGCTTGCTTACACACCTCTCCCTTTCCTCAGCCTATCCCTTCTCTCTCTACTGCTGCACCATACTGCTTGGAAACGCTAGCTTGAACCACTGATCGATCTATATGTGAAGAGGGGACGCGGCAAGGCAACCAGATCGGGAGAGGCTTGATCGATCTGCAGCGGCGTGCGTGCTAGCTCCTCCTGCCGATCCATCCATGGCGGACGCGAGGCGTGTCGACCATGGCGGCAGTCACCAGCGGCACCTCTCCGGTGACTTCCAGTTCCACGACGATCTGGCGTCACTGTTCGCGCAGCGGCTGGAGGCCGGGACGCCGATGCAGCAGCAGCCGTGGTTCACGGACTATCTGCAGCAGGCGAGCACGCTGACGCCGCTCGACTTCGACTGGTTTGCGGGGGAGTTCGACATGTCGACGGCCGTGGAGGAGGTGAAGAGGGAGCTGGCGGTGGACGGTACTGGTGCTGCGTCTGGCGTCGGGATGCCCGGTGGCGGTGGCGGAACGTCGACGACGGCGCCGTTGATGCAAAACAGCATGTCGCTGTCGTCCACGTCGAGCGAAGCCTTCGGTGCCGGCGGCGGCGCCGGAGCGGCAGAGGAGTCGCCCGGGAAGTGCAAGGAGGAGGAGGGAGAGGGGGATGAGAGCAAGGACGGATCCACGGCCAAAGGGGGTGGAGAGATGGACGGCAAGAACAAGAAAGGGTGAGTTGATCTGGTCGGATCGATCTCGTTCCTCTGATTTCTTTTTTGTTCTTGATCTTGAACTATTAGATCAGCAACAACCTTGTGTGTAGCTATCCGATTGACTTGACAAAGTCTTTCATGATTCATCGTCTCTAAGAAACTTTATCGAGAGATTATTTTGTCATTTCACATGAATCAAGATCTGGACCAACAGATTTATCTCTGCCTCTTGCTTGTTCATAAGTTGATCCTTCTTCTTCCACACAATAACTAGTACTGTTCCTTTGGTTTCCATCTTTGTTCCGGTTGCCCAAGATGTGAACTCTGCTAGGGTTTGTCATTAGCATGCTGCATGTCTAAGAAAGGAAAAACATATAGCTAGAGAAAAGATCCTGATCTTTAGGGTTTTAGATATCAAAGCTGATCGAGGTTTACTGTTCCCCACGCAGTTTACCTTTGATCATTCTCACTTCGCTTCCTTAGATTCTTTCTTGTCTTGAAAACTCTCTTGTTTGACCACACCTACTGCCTGGATTGGAGTTCATCGGACGACTTTTGCTCAATCCAGTGAGTAGCGAGCTATAGCTGGCTATCTAGTTAGACCAACTCATCTCCTTTAAATTCATTGAAATGAAATCTAGTGAGTACTTAATTTGCAACTTAATTCCTTTTTCGTTGCTACCTGTTGCCTTGATGGATCTCCAAATCCAGCAAACTAAAAAATTTAAGAACAAGGTTGTCCGGTGTGTGAACTTGAAGCCGGGTGTGTAAGCGTGCGGCGGCCCGTACATGCGCACCTACTAAACATCTACAGCCGTGCATGTTTGAATGGACTATCCAAGATCATCTTTTCTGTAGTTTGTACTAGTATGAACGCGAACCGTAGCTTTGGTCAGAGCTGGTAGCTACCGCCATGTGAGACCGATTGTGTTTGCATTCCGTAGACGGGATTTGATCAAGGTGACATGTGTTTTTACGGGTGATCTGCAGGGCGGCGAAGGGCAAGGGCAAGGGCGAGAAGCGGCCGCGGCAGCCACGGTTCGCGTTCATGACCAAGAGCGAGGTCGACCACCTCGAGGACGGCTACCGGTGGCGCAAGTACGGCCAGAAAGCCGTCAAGAACAGCCCGTTTCCGAGGTACGTATGCACACATGCATTTATTTTTATTACATGATTAATCAACATGTAGTCATCACATCAATATTCCAGTTCACCGCGTTCCTTCAGGCAGCAACGAATTACAGCTAGAGTTCTTGAGGAAAGCGTGGTGATTAATTGATGCAGTGGGATTAATTATAATGCAGGAGCTACTACCGGTGCACGACGCAGAAGTGCCCGGTGAAGAAGCGGGTGGAGCGGTCCTTCCAGGACGCGGCGGTCGTGATCACCACGTACGAGGGCAAGCACACGCACCCCATCCCGCCCACGCTCCGTGGAAGCGCGCGCCTCCTCGCCGCCGAGCACCACCCGGGCCTCCACCACCAGCACTTCCGCATGCCGCCGCCGCCGCCGCGGCCGATGGGTGGCGCCGCGGGTTTCGCCTACGGAAGGCCGGGAGCCACCGCCTTGGACGCGCTCGGCCTTCTTCAACCCTGGCCACAGGGCCACCACCACGCCATCCAGGTCCAGCAGGTGGTGAGCGGCGCGAGAGGCGGCGTGCAGCCGCAGGTGAACGCTGCCATGGCGTCGAACCACGCGGGCCACGCGGTGCCTGACCAGCTTGGCCTGGCTGCCATTGCCGGTACGGCTGGTGCTGCCCCCGCCACGACAGCGGCTGCTAGCAATACCGCTCCCCTCCGTGTGCAGCACTTCATGGCGCAGGACTACGCTGGACTTCTGCAGGACATGTTACCATCCTTCATTCAAAGCGACGGTGGCAACAACCCTTGATTGACCGAGAGCCTCTTTTTTTTTCTTTGAGATGGTGGTTGATGACGATGATGATGATCGAGAGCTAGCCTAATAGAGATTGCGTGACCTGAATCTAGCTGTAGCTAGTAGTAGCATCACTAATAGAGGCTGGGCTCCAGTACTTGTAGAGGAGTTTGTTGTACATGTACCTAGCTTGTCCCATTTCCTAAAACAATACGAGCAGCGCAAGCGATTTCCATATGGTCTCAACCTGATTGCTCCTGGGACCAATGCAAGGTGAATTCGATCACCATGCATGGTACAGGTGCAAGCACTTCCCTGAACCTCTCCAGAAAATGTGTGGGCAAGCCATGGTTGTTGAAAGCTTAATTGGACCACTGACTTAGTGTTCATCCCAAAGAGAGGGAAATCCATGCTTTCTATACTGATCAACTGATATGCCACGCGCACCTAATATATTGAACGTTTGAAACTATGCTGTCTTTGACTATCTGAAGACAATCAGCTAATTAATTTGCATGCGGTGCACGCACCAGGCAGGATACTGTACTTGACATGAAATATAGGTCACTCACTTATTTGACGTACCAAATACTAGACTTATTTCTTTCTTTTTGTCGCGTTTAGTGCATGCAGTTCTCTTAGGGCTATTTGAATCCCTTCATTTTAGAATCTAAATAAAGGCTATTTGGCTTGAAATTTGAGATTTCACAACTTTTCAAGCTCACAAATAAGTCTACCTCAAATTTATACGGTGAGAGATGAAAATAAATTACATAGTTCATTAGGCTACAATTCTATTCTCTAATTTAGAACACATTTTTTAACTCACTTTTCTACTATAAAAATGCAATATATAAGTAAATATACAAATATATTTCATATACAACTATATTAGCTTAATTAATCTATGTCTAAATTATAATTTTTAAAATGAATTCAATTCCAAGATCCAAACCGGTCTTAGAGTAATTCTTCAGATAACAACCAAGTACAACTCCAGTTTCTTATTGTCAACTTTTTTTTTTAACTTTGATCAATAATAAAAAAATTATAAAGATTGATAATATGAGTTGGTGTATCTTTTGATAATATATATCAGAAACAAAAAATATATATGGATATTAATATGATTAATCTCGCGTTTAATTCAACATCATCGACACAGACTGAGGCGCGGTCAACCCGGAGTACTCGTACGTGATTAATTAGAGGCAGCTACCAGCGGTTGCACCACCGATCATTAATCGTCGTCAACAGAAGCCGGATCGATCCCTTTGAACGCAAGGAAAGTCAACTCCCACAGGGCCATAGTACAGTATAGACATGACAAGGGCAATGTGTATAGCGACTCGGCAAGCTCGTGTATCCAACCAATATTCAGGGTTGCAACTGGCTCGAGACTGATCCATATTATACAACCAATTAGCTACCTTAATGTCGGGATTTACCTGGTCAAATGATAATATATTAACGTTAAGACGGCGATGTAAACCAACGATGCAGCGGGGTCAACCTTGCACTGCCGACCGCGTCAAACGCCACCGCCACCAAACTTGAGTCGCAGGCGCCGCAGGACCTCGCGGCGGTTTACCATCGTCAAGCCGTGCTTCCATTTGAAACGGGAGATTTTCTTCTGGCCATGATATTCCTTCACCATTCTTGTAATAGCTGCACTAATGATGATTTTTTTTTATCGAAGGAGGTTAAGCGCAAATATACCCGGGTCCCGGGGTGCCAATCGCACCGACTGCACATGCACGATCCTAGCTAGCATGATTTCGGGTTCCATTAATGGCGCCGGAGCTGCGATAGATTAGCCAGGCCGGCGGAGAGAGGAAGCCGGGTTCTCAAGCCATCGATGATCCATCTATTCATCCGCGACAGCGACGCCGTGCGTGCGCGCGTGGAAGGATCAAAGGTCATTCACTTCTTCAGACTTCAGGCCATGCGCTTGCGCCTTCACGGAGACTCAAAGTGCTCGCGCGGCCGGCCGGGCCGCCGGGAGTTAATAGCGCGGCCGTGCGACGGCGGCGTGGCAACCTCTTTTTCTGGGCTCTCCGGCTCTGAAAGGGAGGTGTCGAGCGACGGCGGTTGCTCCGTCCACTGGGCACGGCCCCAACGAACCTCATCCACGGCGCTGGAAGCCTGGAAGTGGACGGGTCGATCGAGCTGTCCCGCGACCGCGTGGGGTGGGCTTCCGCGCTTGTCCCACTTGGAGTAGAACGGTGCGCTCCTGTTTAGTTTAGGCAAAGGAGGAAGTTTGCTGCATCTCATTTTCAGATGCACATATTTTCTTGATGCATTGAAGGTGTGCAACTAACTATCGATTTGTTTCTTTGCATGCCAGATTAAAGTAGGAGCTACTCTTAGGCTACTAAGCAACTTTAGTAGAGCTCTCAGCTCTTGATTTTCTGGATTTATTTATAATTTTTTTATGAAGTGATTTTGTGACTGAAAGTAATTTTCTTTGATTCTTTAGGATACACTCTTAGAATCAGCACTGAGAATCACTTCACGTAATCAGGAGAAGTTACTTTTTTCAGCTCTCAGCCTCTTAGTTCATTTCAGAGAATCACTTCACAGAATCAATCAAGAATCATTTCTCCTGAAAAACAGCGTTTAACAGAGCTTCTCTGATTCTACTTGAGAATAAAAAACTAGAAGCTCTGTTAAAAGGGCCCTAAGGATCATCTTGCCTACAGTATAGTAGGTATTTAGCATGTTTGGTGAGAGTAGAGGTTTCATATTTTTAACAACTAGAATTTCTGTCCCAATTTAATGCCCCTAGAGTTTATTACGAGCTTTCATACTTTTCCTCTAACATTTTTCAGGGGTGCATAGTAAAATAAATAAAAATTTAAATTATTAGAATGCAACTAAAATATGGGTATGGAAAAACCTCCTTGGCGTTTGCACTTTTTTGTTTAAAAAAGAAGAAAAAAATGAAACGAAGAATTCAAGCTTTGACCACTTCCACCCACGGCCGGTCCACTTGATCATTCACCCAGCCCAGCCCACCTGCGCTCACCGTGTGGGCGGGCCGATACGGACGCTCGAACGGGTCAGTCTTTACGGCCTCTCTGTCCACAAGCCCCTCCTATCCCCTTTCGTCTTCCTCTGACTCACTCACTCCGGGCGGCAGCTTCCCCGCTCTGCGAATGGCGTCTCCCGCGTCCGCGTCGACCTCAGCGCCGCTCTCCC
Source organism: Zoysia pacifica (assembly GCA_001602315.1). NCBI lineage: Eukaryota > Viridiplantae > Streptophyta > Magnoliopsida > Poales > Poaceae > Zoysia > Zoysia pacifica. The sequence continues at coordinate 28,310 of BCLH01001241.1, forward strand.
TGTCCCTACCCGTCCGTATAACCTGCTTCCGATTCCGCCTCCCTTCGTCCTTTTTCGGCCTCTCGTGCCCCCGCGTCGCGCTCGCTCCGGCCAGGCCTTGCGCCGCGCTCGTGTCCGGCCTCAGCGACGCGCGGGAGCAGGACGAGGATCAGGAGTACTACGAGGAGGATGCATATGAAGAGGAATACGACGACGACGAGGAGGCGGAGGAACTGGAGTACGACGATGACGAGGGTGAGTTCGAGCTCGTGGAGGTGGGCTACGTGAGCGGCGTGCACGGGGTGCGTGGCGATGTACTCGTCACGCCCCGCACTGACTTCCCGGAGCTCCGCTTTGCCACGGTAACTAACGAAACTCTCCCTCACACGCGCGAGGTGATGTCCGAATGCTACTAATTGCCTGTGGATTGCGTTTTTCCCGCTTGTGTGCCATGACAGCCGGGTAAGAGATGGCTGAGAGCTCGCGCCGCTGGGAAGCAGAAAGTGAAGGGATTCCAGCTTGTTCAAGGAAGGGCTCATACGGGGAAGAAGGGTTGGATCGTCAGCTTTGATGGAATCAATGATCTGGATGAGGTATTATAATTTTTGCATTCCCACTCCATCAGTTTAGCAACTAGATGTAGTAAACGCGTTGTAACTAGTCATCCTTAATTTCTAGAGGAGCAGAGTGGAGAGAGCCTAGAACTGGTGTAGACGGCATAAGCTATGCTTAATTTCTAGGGTGATCAGAGTGCCCAGCACTGGTTTAAAAATGCAGTTGGATGCTTGAAGGAAATATTATGTAAAATATTTGTATTTCTGATCCTCTAATTCTGAAAATGAGTACTCCAGAATCTCCAGATCAACCCAGCTAACAATGTGTACCATGTCACATCTCTCGCGTATAATTGATCTTTGAGTTGCCTGCAACATGTTGATGCTTTAGCTTGCCTTGCCATGCAGTTAGGTTCTGACATGATTCATTTATCATTCTCCGTTTTAGGCTAGACAAATAGTTGGTTCAGCTATACTTGTGAAAGCTGGAGATCGACCACAAATGGAGGAAGATGAGTTCTATTCACTTGACCTAGTTGGCATGAGAGTTATTTTAAAGGTACATTTGTCTTCCTTCATTGTTTTCAGTTTATGGGTATTGCTGCTTCATTTGTGGTTTCAGGCAAGCTGCAAGATGTGAACGTCAAAGTACATAAATCAAGCATCCTAGGCAGATAAAATACTAAATTCCTAGGCAGAAGCTATGTGCTAGTGATTTAATTTTCTGTCAGCTTCTGAAATTGCTCTGTTCAACCCACTAAAAGCCGACTCTGTACACAGGATTCTGCTTATGGACACATTATAGAAATTTGATAATTGAAATTTGTTCTCCCAGGAGACTGGCAAGCTTGTAGGAACAGTTGCTCAGGTTTTCAATTTTGGAGGTGGGGATCTTCTACAAGTTATGATTGGCTCAGCTAAGGATACTGCTACTGAGTCAACTTCAGAACATCAAGATTCAACTTCGTCACGTGAGCATGTTTGGATTCCGTTTGCTGAAGAGATTGTACCTGATGTTGATATGGAGAAGAGAGAAATGTCGATTACACCTCCAAAGGGACTGCTTGAGCTCAATTCACGTGCTGATAAGAGATCAAAGAAAGAAAAGCGTGCCATGGTTAGGTCTGCATCATTCTTTTTTGCATACTATGTTCCCAACTTTAGGCATGATTTGTACCTTAAAAGAAATGAAAAATGTTAATAACAGCAGCAGTCTAGGCGTTGCACAATTTAGATAGATATCTAGTAGTAGCATTTAATTGAACAAGCAATTTTAATGGTCTCAATTCTCAGCCTTTCGATGTTATTATTTTTTATTCTCTTTTCTAATATAATAAAATATCACATTAATGAATTGTCACAGGAGTGGAAGGATAGAAAAAGGCTACAACGCCGCGTTATTGCAGCAAAGAAGGTGCTTTCTGATATGGACCAAGGCCATGTTCTAGAAGGTTCGTTGTCTGGGGACAAGGTCCAAAAAGCTGAACTGGGAGAGCAGATTGGTCGCATTGACTTCCAATTGTTCCGACATGCAGTGCAATGTGTTAGCAAACAAACTGAAAGGTAACACCCTTTGCTCAGTGTCTTGCCAACTTCTTCAAAAGAAATAGTACATTTGTTTATTTACTCGACCTTTAGTACAAACTTATGATAAAGATTTCACATGTGCCAGTCATGACAGGAACTATCTCGTTCTCCGTCTCCTTTTTTTTTTTGTGCTAAAGTACGACCTTGAGTAATTAATCCAAAACTCTTAACTTTATTTGCTCTCAAAACTTACCATTTTCAGCTCTTCGAGGAAATCACTGGCTAACTCGTCACTGTCAAAAAAAAAGGCTTTGAAAATACCATACAAGACTCTCAACAGACATGATGAGAAGGTGGAACATGTCTTCAACAGTGAACTCAAAATAGGTCTCGAGATTCTTCTGAATTCAAAAGCAGCCATTGTACTTGTTAGAAATTGTTCTGACTCTGATGCCGAGTTTCTGAATTTGATCACTTCTTTCAGCAAGTTGATGAAGGTAAGCATCTTTTCATGCTTGTTAATTGTGGGCCACTCTGTATATGAGCAGAAATATCAGTGTGAACACGATGTTATGTACTCTTTCAACAATCACAACTGTTGATGTTGAAGTTGGTCTGCTTGCTTCTGTAGTGTTTTTAATATGTCGGTTGAAGGCTTAGTCTATTTAATCATGTGCAGCTATCATTTCTTGCATGTATCTTGTAGGCTACATGTGTGTTGCGCTATTAAAAGTATGCTTTGACACAGGCTGCAGAAATTCGTGCATGTCCCCCTTTCATAATTGTTTCCCCAGCTGATCATGTGGAGTCAGTCAGGAATTGCCTGATGGAGCATGACTATTTTGGTTTGGACACTCAGAAGGTACAAAGCATCATATTACTCGTCCATTATTTTTTAGACCCATAGGAATGTATTCTAATTCCTCTGTTTTTCCCTCTGCAATTTTTTATGGAATCATTTGCAGGTGTGGGTTTTAGAAGAGCTGGACCTTCCAATTGTCAGTATACCCTCCAAGGTAAACAGTGAAAAGATTCTGATGAAGTCACCTTGGGAGATAATAGAAAGGCCAGCAGGATCTGGGGGTGTTTTCAGCTTGTTGTCATCAAATAAAATTTTGGATTCCCTCAATGAAATGGGTGTGCAGTATACTCAGGTATGACCTAACGATAATCTGTCTTCTCAACAACACATTGCACATGCACTCACTCTCGTGGATTGCATTGGCTATTCGTTCTCGTGGATTGCACTCACTCAAAGCTTTGTGTACCTGAAACGACTTTACCCTTCTGTCGCAGATCTGCAGCGTATCCAGCAGGCCAGCGATTGGACATCCTTTGCTGTTTGGGACAGTTGCTTCACGGGGGGCTGATGTTGGCATTAAGCTATGCAAGGCCAGCGAAATGGAAGGAGACAGCTTCGATTTGATTCTTTCCATTGACCAGCTAAACAAGATGTGCAGAGATGTCACTCAGCTCAGGTTCTCTGCCCGCCCTGAGCAACACGTGCACGTCGAGCTCGTTGATGGCCAGTGGGTCACCGTCAATCCGGAGGCAGTGAATTCTCATCGCCTGCATGCCGATGTTACGAGTTCTCTGAGCTCTTGCTCTGCTGATAAGTTGTGTGTCATGGAGATTATTGATCAATAAAATATCTCTTCTTCCTGGGACGCTGTACTCCCTCTGTCCCTTTATATAAGGGATGGAGGAATTCGAACCGTGAAAGAGCGGTAGAGTCCGAAGACAAATTTACCTCTAATAATTGCTCCGCTGCCGCTACCCACATTCTGTTCCCTGGCCCACCTTTGCCTCCGTCGACGGGTGAACAGCCACCACGCGTCCTTGGGAAGCACGGATAGGAGACAAGGAGAGGATAAAGTGCCTGCTTCACGTGAATGGGATGAGAAAAGGGTGCGCGTGGGGTCCACCGAAGCCTTCGATGATTCTATACTAAGGGACGGAGAGTACATAACCAAATAACAACATTGCTTGTCACGCACTCTCTTCGTACCAGAACAAGTGACTATTTAGATTTAGTTAAATATATCTTTAATTAATAATTTTTATAAATATAAATTTAATTATAATATATATATATATATATATATATTAATTATTACAAATATAAAAGCACAAGTAATAAGTTTTTAAAGTTAAGTAAATTTATAAAAATCATTAGTCAAAATTATATGGCACGAAACTCAAATGAATATTTACTTTGAGACACAGGTAGTATATCCGATGCATTTTTACTGTTGTATTGCATTTGCTGTATAGCTTAGTTCTAGGGGAGAAGCTTAATTCTAGCAAGTGTGAATAAGGCGCATAATATTTCAAATGCTTATTAAATACAAAATTGTGTGTTCTAATGTACATATATACACATTCCTTCCCCATTGGGATGGATAGCCTTCAGTTCAAAGCTAGAGTGAGTTTTCACCCTGCCTTTCCTAGGCCCCCTTCCCTTTCCGAAGCATCATGAATTAACACAGCATTGGCGTTAGATCACTGGCCCCATAGGCAATAGCTCATCACAAAACAGAAGCTATGAGATCCTCCCACACGCCATTGTCTGAGACTGGGAACCCAAGCTCTGAGTTCCCAATCTCGGCGGCAGTTCTATCTGGGCTCTGGGCTTCGGTTTCATCTTACTAAGAGCAACCTGGCCGTTGCTTAGTACAGACTTGTAATTCCATAGTGGAGAGCACCAGCCTTGCTGTATCCGCCGCCAGCGACTGCCGTCATGCCCCCGAAGTGACCAACACCATGCAGCATACTCCCCTGGAGGGAGGACCTCTCTGCCAGATCAGCTTTTGGTAGACCCCTTGAAACATAATATGGCGAGGACCGCATGTCCCGGGTTGCCTCTGGCACTACCTTGGCGTCCATGAGATGGTGCCCTGACCTATACTGCATACGGTCTTTCTCAAACTCATTTTGGTGCTGCTGCCTGTCATAGCAATCTGACTTAAGGTGGTAGCAGTAGGATGATTGGTTGGAGGTTGCTGGATTCCTTGCCATCCTTCGCGCATTGTTTGGATCAGTGGTGTTTCCATTCTCGTATGGTATTACTGGGCCGACCACTCTACCTGGTCTAGCTGCAGATTTGCAAAGATGAAAGATGTTAGACGAATGCTATCGAAACTCCAAGTGATCTTATTTCCAGAAAAAAAAAACCGACTGCTTGGTAAGTCACCTGTAGGAACCCTTTGCGTAACCTGGGAGGTTGCAGCCGGATCTTCCTTTGTAGGAATTGGAGTGGAGTGGACCGTCGTTGTCCTGCAAGCGGTTGAAAAAGATCAGCAGTTAAGCTCGAGCAAAAAAATTGGATTCTGGCAGTCAGCACATCATTCTTAATAGATTTACATGTTCCTTGGTATTAGGAAGCTTACAGAACATCACCTCGTGGACGGAAAAGTCTAGGAAACTACTTATACATTTTCCCTTGTTTTATCAGTTCCAACACAACCAATACATACCATACCAGTACAAATAATTGGAACACAACGGAAAAAGAAAGTGTAAGTTACCTTGGGAGAGAAACATGCTTCCTGTCAAGTGTGCTGTTCCGTCCTCCATTTTCTTCTAAGCTAGCAAATTGCCTCCGGAAATTGTCAACAGCACTGCATATAATAGTAAAAAAATAACAAAAGTAAGGCAAGGGCTCATATTGCCAAATAGAAACAAAGGAAAACGAAATTAGAAGATATTGACAGGATCATCACCTGGGATATAAAAAGCTTGTTTTCTCAGAGCCGTTCATGTAATCCTTAAGTAATTGAGGATGATATTCCAGTATCTCCCGAAATATAAGTTCCTTGACATCCTCTTTCGTGAATTTTCTCCGCTCAAACTCAAATTCCATTTTCGAAATTTGCTGGCAGGATGGTTCCCTCTCCACTTTTGCAATTCCTTTAAAGTAGGGATCAGCTAACGCCTGATCATCCATACAATAAATTTTATTTGTAATTTGATACCTTGAAGTAACAGGAACAAAAGCAGTGTAAACATAAAATCTATGTTCATAAAGACACCAACCTCTTCAGCAGTTGGTCGATCTTTAGGATCAAATGCTAGAAGCCTTTGTAAGAGCTTGAGTGCTGAAGGATCTGCATTGGGGAATTTCTCTGAAAAGGGTATTGGCTGTTTCTTCCTCATTGTACTCAAGTACCTCTTTGCTTTTTCATTCCGAATCTGCAGTTGTAGCAGCAAAAACATTTCAGACTTCTCCAATAATTTATGCTCAAATATTTGAGCATGATAATGTTGATATTTAAACAGATAATAAAACATACCCGTGAAATTGTATCTGCTGATGGTGTTCCCAGGAGATCTGTCATCAAATCCAGCTGATGAACCACGTTTTTCCCAGGGAATAAAGGCTTTCCAGTCAAAACCTCCGCAAAAATGCAACCGATACTCCACATATCAATAGCGGGTGAATACTGCACAAAACAATCAACTTGAAATCATTAGCATCACATTGCAATTTCAAGGTGTAGGAAAAAAACTAATTAATGTCATACTTACCACTACTAACAGGACTATAACAGCTTGTGTGAAAAAAAAAACAGGACTATAACAGCATCATAAGTAACACAGATGAACAAAAAACACAGTGAAAGTGATTACCTTAGAAAAGAAAGACCCGCACAGCTCAGGAGCCCTGTACCATCTAGTAGCAACATAGTCCTGCAAGTCATTTTTAAAGCAGAAGATGAGACTTAAGTTTCATGAATCAGATATAGCAAAATGTAAATAAATAAATAAATAATATACCGTCCAGAAAACTGTGGTAGGAGAGTCATTAAACGCAACTCTTGCTAGACCAAAATCACATATCTTGAGTTTGCAGTTGGCATTCGCTAATATATTTTTTGGCTTTAAATCACGATGATAAACATTAGCTGCATCCATATGAGAAATTTTCAGAGCATAGCTCAATAGCCACTTTGACAAAGTAAATGTTTACAGCATAAATGGAATCGGCACAAACATTTCAATCTTGCAGAAGAAACTGATAGTGTGTAAAGTGCGTGCATGGCTTCATTAAAATTATAGCAAATACATAAAAACAAGAATGATCTGACATCATAATTACAGACATCTATGTTCGCATTTGAGCACATAGATTTTCCAGGTATCTCATGTTTTCCACAGAAGCAAAGAGAAGCCTCAAAACCATTTTGGTAAATGAAAGGGATGCCTAAGAACACAATACCCATACGAAAGGATATGTAGGAGAAAACTCTGGAGTTGAAATTACAAAATAATCCTCATTGATTAACCCTAAGTGAAATTTGTCTGCAACTAGTTAAAACTGTTTGTGTGTCTAGTTGAAAACAGAAAGGCAACCCCATCACATTATGTATAGAATTAGAAGACCTTTCAGTCGGGAGAAAAAAAAAATCCCATGAAGATGCACACCTGTATGTATATATTTCAATGCACGAAGCATCTGGTATAGGAAGAACTGATGGTGCTCCTTTGTCAGGTCATCATTGGCCTTAATAACTTGGTGAAGATCGGTATCCATAAGTTCAAAGACGACATAAATATCTCTGAAATCCCTCCTCGACGGAGGTAACATCACATGCTTGATCTCGACAATATCAGGATGCCTTAGAAGCCGGAGAAGCTTGATCTCACGGAGAATCCTTGCAGCATCAGATAGATGCTCGAAAATATTCTGTATTTTTTTTATTGCTACTTTTTCACCAGTATGTTGGTCAATAGCTGAACAAACAACACCGTAGCTCCCTTTACCAATGATTTCTTGAATCTTATATCTGTTGGCGTCACCATAATCACTGAAGAAGTCCAGCTCTGGAGAATTCTGAAAATTTATAATGTAAAACATTAGATGGCCAATATTTATGTCCAAGGCAAATATTTCAGAATGTAAAACATGCCATTGACATATGACTTGCAAAAAAATAATAAAAAACTCAATGGAATCGTGTCTTATTCATGTGTTAAACAGCTTTAAATGAAAAGGAGACAACTGGAGAGTTTGAGCTGCAACAAGAAGACTTTTCTTTCTTGTCACTAAACAAACCAATGAAATAGTAGAGTCTCAGCCTGGTTCCTAGTCACCCCACAAGTTTAAGGCAAGTCATCCAAACACCTTAAAAATGCAAGAAAAAACCAATGTTTGCTGAAACCATGTCAAGGCTACCTAATGATCACCACTGGAAGTGGCTTCCTTGACTCAGAAAAACCAGTACACATGCATCCAAGTGGACACGGAATATATTATGTAGTGCTAAGCTATTCATGTCTACTACGCAAAGAAATATACCTATCCTACCCATGTCTTTCAGCGAAAGAAAAAAAAAGCATCTTGGATTATAGAATAAAAACACCAAGTCACCGAATCCAGTACCCTGGTAAACAAGAATTACCGTGCTCTTAACCATAGAGTCAAAAGAGCCAGATTCTCCGGGAATCGACGTCTTAACGGAAGAGAGAAAAGATTTCTTGCAGATGCAGCAAGGAGGATTCTGAGAAAGACTCGATGGATAATTCGTGTAGGAGAGGATATCCTATCCTAACAAGGAAAGAAATCGCTATGGCATCGCAAGAACCAAATCCTTTATCCACCAGCAAGCAAACTAGTTGGCAGGATCAGAAACACAAGAATTGCCCCCAAAACCAGCAGCTCCAGCCTCGGCCAAAATCCGGAGAAGATAAAGGAACATCAGCACACCCTTACGACTCCACGAGCACCGCTGCTCCAGGAGCCACCGCGCACGACCCGAGCAAGACTCCGCACCCATGGCGCCACACCAAGAAAGTAGGAAAGAACCAGTCTTTCGCTTCGGAACAGAGGTCTCCCACCTTCCTGCGCTGCTCCGCCTGCGCGAGCCCACCCGCATTGGCCTCAGGCATGGTGAACGACGGCCGCCGGGGGATCTCTCGCCGGAGAAGTGAGGCCTCGCAGCTTCAATCCGGCGCAAAATCGGGCGCGAGCAGGACGGGGAGGGGGAGGAAGGAGCAGAGGCGTTTGGTTATAGGCCGCTCGCGCGGTGGTGCGGTGTTAAACAAGTCGAGGGAGGGAGGGAGGGAGGGAGGTGTGCGGCGCGTGGACGGTCTTGCCCCTGATGGCCGTGCCGCAATTGTGACGAACCCGCAGGGGTATTTTCGGCATAGAGGTTGGGTGCCTTGCTGGATTTGACGTGGCGTCTTGCTGGTTTTAACCTGCGGTATGGATAAGGTTTTTTAATGTCGGAAAATGTTTCTTGAACGCATAAAAAGGTTCTACAAATTCATTATACGTATTTGAACAAGCAATCTCGCGAAAACATAAAGAGAAAAATCTTACTCAAGCTTGCATAGACTTCATCAGACTATACTTAACGAGTTAAGTATTACACATGAAATGAACCATTACTCTTTTGTTAACCCTCCTCCCGTCAATCCTCCCTGGACCGACCAGTGGACCATCACCGATTATTTGCCTCTGGAATATGCTTTCGTACCCGAGAAAAAAATAATATTCGGAGCCTCCTTCGGTGACGAACGAGTGGGTGTGCCCGGGATCCATTTTCCCAGACCCAAGTACCCCCGTTCGGTGCGGCACGATCTCGTTAGCGACAGGCCGCTCGCTCCGCTTTGTTGGAGTGGTCGGTGACGCGTCCCCTCCCGTGATGAATGAGCCCGATGCGCCAACTAATCGATCGCCGAGCGATGGATGACCTGGGCAGCGGGCACCTAGCTTCGTTTCTGAATAATCCGTTTGTGTGGCGCACATGCTCCGCGATCTTGTTTAAGCAACTCGTTTGGGTGTTTCCCCAGTTTTCTATTGAGGTGAGATGTTTGTTGCTTAATTTAAGCAACTTGGTGTCTGCATCTTGGAGTAGTAGTAGTTTGTTTAATCACGCGTAGGATTCTGAAAATCGCTCGGTGCAGTGGCACGACTCGCGGTCGGAGAAGTCTGTGGTGGTAAATCTCAGCCTTTTTGCTGTGGACTGGATAACTTAGCTCCCGTTTGAATCAGTTGGATTCTAAGAATTCGAATAAAAGAATTAGATAGTGTTTCAAACAGATGAGTTTTTAAAAAATTATAAAATTTCATAGATTTAAATTTTACTCAAAATTTTATATCATAATACAAATTAATATACTAAAATAATAAAATCACGTAATCTAAACAATTAAGATTTTGAATTTTTAAAAATTAGATTATAGAATTCAAGAATTCAATTAAAATCGCATGAACCAAACAGTAGAGATTTTAAAATTTCAAAATTCAAAATTTAGAATAAAAAAATCTAAAATCTACTCCCTCTGTTTGGTTTTAAACGTCGTTCCAGCATCGGGCGCACGAAACAAGGAGCTGAACAGTTAGACCCTGCTACCCCTAAGGAGGCACTAGGGCACAGTGCTGCAGTGGCCTGGACTGGCTCCTTCGATGTGGTTCCGTGCGCATTAATCGATGAGTGGAGAAAAGAGGACTTAGGGGTAGGAATGAAAGTTGGTAGATAAATTTGTATTGAAAAGAAAGAATGACAAATATTTAGGAAAAAATTTTGAAGGTTAGAATGACAAGTAAAAGTGAACGGAGGGAGAGTAGATTCTAGAATTCAAACAGCCCCTTAGTTTATGCTTCACATGCCTGTTAGTACTAGTTTTAAGCAACTTGCCTCCCTGTGCCTACTGCGGCGTGTGAGTGGTACTACCGCCACTTTTACCTCAGTCTCTGGACTGAATGCTGACGAAGACTTGCAGTAGTTCTACTCCGTAGTCAGTACAGTAGAAGTTAAGCAGGGGATGGCGATTTGTGCCGTACCTTGTTGACAACACAAGAAATCAAAAATCAATCAAGGGGTCCACGACGAGCACGGACAGAATGAACTGGGCCCAAACTGCCCATCAAAGTCGCATATTTCGACGTGGCAGCATCACGGTCACGCCTAATTACCTTTGCTTCTCCTCCGAACCTTGACGTTGAGTTGGCGGCAGACGAGATCTTCCGGATTCGGATCGGCAATTTTTTTCGACTCGATTCGGATCCGCATTGTGCTCTTGCTGTATTCTACACCAAGGAGTTAAGCAGAGTAGCGGAATATCCGCGGGCATGGAACACGCGCGCCGATCACCTGCCTCGGAGCGTGCGGAGCGGAACGGCAAGGGCTACCAGCGGCAAAGACGCGTCGAGAGATATTTCCCGCTTGCCGGCTCGATCCGCGCCACCCACCCGTGATCCGGCGCCCGGTGGTTGCCGGTCGCGGAAGCTTCGGCGCGGGCGTACGGGCTAGGACGCCGACGCCCCCGCGCACATGGACACGGCCAGGTCCAGAGCGATTTCACGTGTGCCCGCGCACCGCGCCGCTCCGAGAGGCGAGACCGACGCGTGAGGAGCCAATCGGCATGTGGAACACGCGCGTGGCCACGGCGCCGATGTGAAAAACGCCCGCGCGGAGGAATCAACCCCCGCGACCCCGCATCGTCGTCCGGGTCGCCAAGGCGCGCGCTGGGCGGGTCACGGACGGACGGAGAGCCGGTCGCTGCGGGGCTCGGTGATTTTGCGACGCGGACGCTTTGTTTGCCTGATGGCGGAGCAGTAGCAATCACCAATAATCTACGGCGACTTCGTTTTCCTTCTCGTAAAAACAAACTCGTCTAGCTTCTACTCCGGCTATAATTTCCCCTGTGGTGTGTCCAAATGGATGGCTGGCCGACGTTTCCTCTAACATACATACGGCACTGATTGCGCGGCTACGTTGAATTATTGATGCCCTGCCGACTCTACGTGTCTTCCATCACCAGCCGCTCACAGATTTGTAGGGACGTGACTCGAGTCGAACGAGAACACATAGGATTTTGAGCCGCGGCCTGGCGCCTGATGAACGCCGCCTACAGTGCTCGTGATGATCGTAGACTGAAATATCTCCGAACACCATCTGCAGATATTAATTCGTTCGTTCCTAGGCATATAGGAGTATGATCGAAGAAGATATTTCGTCTCTCTCTTCGTACGGGGCGTACTCCTGCCGCAGAGTCCGAGCTGGTAGCGCCCTGTCCGCACGTGCAAGTATCAGCAACAGCCGCAGCAGCGTACACGCACAGAGTGACTCAAATTAACAAGCCTCCGTCCGACGGTCCACGACGATCTGTGGCACGTGTCCGGGTGAACGAACCGCCAATCACTGCTACCACTCTACTTCCGGCCAGACCCAAGCGACGGAGGAGAACAATCAAATCCGGCACGTGAGTACGTGACGCGCGCGCGCTGCTACTGCTCCCCTTGGAAGCTGAAAGGCACACGGCCTCCTCTACAGTACACGCGGCTGACGGGCACGAGGTCTCGCGGCGGCATGGTCACTCGTCATCATCGCGCGGTCGCTTTCCGAGCTGGGGCGCCATGGGAGCCCGACGAGACGAATCATTTCGACGCGAATGTGGACGGGCCGTGCGTATGGGCGCGAATGGACGAGCTTGTCGTCGTCATCGACACCAGCGCGCGGGGGAAGGAACGGTGCCGAGAGGCGTGTGAACCGTGTAGGTCATGGCATGCCCCACCGCGGTATCTCACGCTTCTTGCTCGATCGCCGCTGCCGCTGTCGGGAGGCCCAGGCGGTGAGAGGCTTGTCGGCGCTTATGCCTTTTCTCTGATGCGCCCGCGTGCGGCTGTGCGTTCGCTGCTTGATGCTTCGCTGCAAATAGTAGTCCGTCCCAGTCGCCGTCGCCGTCGCCGTCACGAACAGTCGTCGGTTGCTTCTCCCGGCCTCTCTCCGGGTTGCTGCTGGGAACTCGAGAGCACGTTGATCACGCCGATGATTCTTTATCATTTCCTTCTTTCCTTATTAATGCTTTTAGACGACAAAAAATAAAGATTACACAACTTATTAATTATTACTCCGTAGTATACAGCAACCTCCACTTCCAAAGTTGGCAAAGGCTACAGAGCTGTGACTTGTGGTTCGTGTCATGTCACTGAACATGCACCAGACAGACCAGCCACGTAATACTGTGTAACCGGGGATCCTTCACACACGTCTGGACGAACGGAACCGGAGGCCGGAGCTGCTGCTGATGATCGATGAACCACTACCAGCACACCGGCGTGTAATCATGGGCGACTTCGCCGACGGCGACAGAAATGATTACTTAGCGGCGCTCCCGGGCGGACGTTGAGGTGGCATTAGAAGAAGGCTCATCAGGCCATTGAAGCTGCAGAGCAGAGTGGACGATGTCGTCACATGCGCCGAGCGATGCCTGCTGAGAGATCGGGAAGAACGCGGTAGAGACGACAGTGTAATCCTGCGAGCATGCGGCAAGCCCAGTATATAGGGCTCTTTGGCAGAGCTGCTAATTTTCAAAAAAAATAATTTTTATTTGATTTTGTAAAGTTATTCTCTTAAATAAACTAAAAGGCCTCCGAATCCGAATGAAGTGACTCTCTATTTTAATTCTAAAAATTTATCTTAAAAAATAAAAAAAAATCACTTCATAGCATAATTAGGAGTGAATCCCAAAAAATCAAAATTGAAAACTGCCAAAAAGTCCCATTGATAGACAAGCGCACCGCTCCAACCCGACTGTCTCGGAAGCAAAAGCTACGGCCCACGAAGGCCTGGTTTACCATACAATACATGGAGCACTTTATTGACAACAGCATCTCAAGAGTGACATGCCAGCGCCGACCGCACTGCTGGAAACTTGATAAACGTCTTGTATGTTGTCCCCAATAATAGACATGCCGCAAGCTTCAAGGGCCCTAGAATCCCTCCACACGTTGTGTAGTTCATCTCAGGTTAGGAAGCATGTCTATGGGTCTACGGCAAGTACGATTTTGAAATATAAAGCAATTACGGACCGGTGCTTTTACGTTAAAGAGAACTAAACAAAACGCACATTTAACTCTAAAGAAGGAAATCACGATGCATTAGTTTGAAAACACACGCAACATGTTAAAACGCGCTCTCTAGAACTGTTGTATGCATGTACCCTCTCAGCACTCGAGCAAAAGCTCAGCTAGTCAGAGCCACTTCCTCTGCGTCGGGTTAGGATACATGCACGCGGAACTCGTCTCGCAACAGGGGGCCAAGCCACTATAACAGGGATATAGGGCTCAGTAGTTGCGCTGGTGCTGCCAGCTCGGGAGAGACGGCTGCGATGGTGCAGCCTGGAAGCCGTTCAGGCTGCCATCTACCAGGTTCTGGGGGTGCTGCTCCTGCGCAAGACTGCCCTGAGAACCGTAGTAATTTGGGTACCCATGACCTCCGAACTGGGAGGGCTGCGGCTGCTGAGCTTGGCGAAAACCACCCTGTTGACTCTGCCCCTGGTAAGCATACAAGTGGTTAGGTGGAAGCCCTGCTGCTGTCCTCGAACCCGAGCCATGAAGCCACATGGCAGAGTTGTCACCCTGAAAGGAAAAAGAAAAATCAACTCTTCGAAACATGAATCCATAGAGACCAAATTGATGGATCAGACAGCACAAATTTTCCAAAGATAAGGCAGCCTAGGTTGTCGAATACCTGCTGGTGGGCCAAGTATTGACTGTTATCTTTAAACTGTCTGCTCAATGCATCATCAAACCCGAGAGTTGATGGTGTAGATCCGATATTCTGATTAAGAGTGAAATTTCCAGCAAGATTACTTGAGCTTCCATAGCCTCCACCGTAACCAGAGATGGCTGAAGAAGGTTGTTGCTGTAAGCCTGCAGCAGACAGTGTGTTCTTGTACTCTTGCATGTACTTCATACCTGATCCAGGCACAGCAGCTGCAGACTGATGGAACGGTCCATTACTCGCGTAAGCTTGTTGGAAGATGGACGGCAGGTATGCAGCATAGTTTTGAGGCAAATATGGATATCCAATCATATTTGTGAAAGGCAAGGGCACTGTGTGCTGAGAATAAGGGTGACCAGGAGCAGCTAATTGCTGAGGCTGAGGGGGAGGAGGCCCCGTCGGAATGCTCGTACTTGGAAGATTATGTGTAGAATGGGCATCAGGGAAAACTCCTGTTTTCAGAGCCTGGAGAACATGTTCACAAAATGCAAATTTAGCAAAATGACAAAACAATAATACTAATACCCAGATAAATATGCAATATAAAAAAAACTGGACTGCAAAATACTCACATGACCAACTTTCATTCTACAAGATAAGTTTAGAAGAACGTAGATGACCATTATTTTCATCCAATCTGAAGAGGTTTAGCTTCCTACTAACCATATACAGTTTGAAATTGACTTTCTTCTATGAATTCCCTAGTTAACGTAACAATTGATATAGCATGGCAACTTAAATTTCCAGCACTACGACAACAACATAGCATTTCTACATTAGAAATGCCATTCCATACACCCTCATTTACAATAAAAATAATGTACTCCCTCAGTTCACTTTTAATTGTCATTCTAGCTCTGGGCGCAGGGTTTAAGAGAAAATATTGGGAAAAGAGAAAGATGTATTGGAAATAGAGAAAGTGTATTGGGAAGTGAAAGGTGTGTTGGGAAGAGAGAAAGGTGTATTGGGTAGAGCGAGTGTATCGGGAAGGGAGAATGACAAGTATTTGGGAACAAAATTTGAATACTAGGATGAAAGTAAAAGTGAACAGAGGGAGTATAATAATCTCCTGCATGAGAAAAGCCATTTCAGGAAAAATAGCTGCAAATATTTAACTAACCTCCTGCATGGTGACAGCTGGTCTAGGCTTAGCAGTTGGATCAGCGTTATATTTTTGAGCAAGATAGGGTGGTAAAGAATATTCTAAGTCATGAAGAGCTGATTGATTTGACCCCAATAGGCTGGTACTCAACGGATTTCCCTGCCGGAGAAACAAATGAGAAGAGTAAGAGTTGTGCACAAGCACAGGAACTCTATAATATATCTAGATAGCAGATAAAATTAAACTTTAGCATAGCTCTTTTTGTAAGAACAAAGAAGTTCCACATAAATTTAAACACCAGGCAAAAACTTTCAGTCAAGCATTACTTTTACAAAACTGCAGGTTTAAGCAATGGATCAAAATAACCGTTGTCATATAATGTTCCAAGAAAAAAAAAATCAGAATCACAAGTGGATCCACTTGTTAGATTTGCAACCATGTTTGTAGTTTTGTACAATGCAAATGCAACAAGTAGTGCATGCCTCTCAAATTGTTACTTAATACTGTAGTTATTTTGTCATTTACCAAAAGCAGTACTCCCTCCGTCCCAACTAAGTGTCATTTTGGCTCTGGGTAAGTGGATTAAGAGAGATGGAAAAGGTGGGATGTGCTGAAAACGAGGAGGGATAGAGATAGAGATGTATTGAGAAGAGAGAGAGTTGTATTGGGAAGAGAGAATGATAGTTAAATTGGGACAATTGGAACAAACTAGAATGACAAATAAAATGGGAAGGACGGAGTACAGTTTTGTGAAACTATGGTGTATGAGAAAATGAAAAAAAGAGGCGACTTACCATCAAATTTGAAAGATGGGAAAGAGTGTGCGCTTGGTTGTTTCCTTGTGGGTCCTCCATTGTGCTGGGCTGTGATGTGCTCGTGTTTGAAAATGTCTGATTTGCTACAGATGGCAGATCATATTGTAGACCAGATGGATCAACTACATCCTGTCTCAGAACATCTGCTTGTGAGACAGAAGGTCCATCAACATTCTCTGTGTTTCCCATCATGGCCTCAAGATTAATGTTGGCTGATGAAGTCACAGCACTGTTGTCATAGTAATCTTGTTTCCTGTAACAAACAACTCCAAAATGTCAACCAATGCAGCATAATAAAGAATATATTTGTAAAACACTTAACCTTGCATCTATTTGATCTGTTGGAGCAGATTCCTCTCTAACATGCAACTCCACATTGCTATCAGTGGTCTTGTGTGGGAGGAACCCAGAAAATGCACCAGATTCAAAACTGCCAAAGCTCAAATAGGCACATTCTGTGTTTGTAACTTGTAAATGATCAGGGATTATTACTGCAGGGTTATCTTCAGCAATTTGTTTTCCAGTTAACTCTCCATTATGCAGGCTTAGATTCTGAAAGTTCACTGTCGCTGCTGATACATCAGCATTGGAAACCTCAACTGCAAGTAATTGCCACAATTAGAAGATCAGATCTCATAGCATATAGGGCAAACAGGAACAAATTACATAGCATGAAGATCAAGATCAATGCTCCACAACACAAATGTGGCATGTAAAAATACTAAATGGATAATATGACATTCAATGCCAACATGCATACAATGGCATGCTGCATGCATAAACTGACAAGTATAAACAAA
>BCLH01001241.1:50811-62525 GCA_001602315.1 Zoysia pacifica
AGATTTAACTATGTCCTTTAATTTTACAATGCATGATATAATATCAATTTTATATTGACACGATATATGTAGTATGCCATTAATATAGGTTGTGATATATTTGTATCTTAAATATTTACATCATGTTTCGAAAATACAAGAGATGAGAAGTATGTTTCCTCGAGCATGCTCGATTCATCTATTTTTTTAAAATGATGCCATTGGTTGCACTAACCAGCAACATCATTTTTTTTTAAAAAAAAGTAGAGGTGTATAAAGCAAACTTGTCACCATTCGAGAGCCATATTATACACATGCTCAAATTCTAAAAAAGAGGTGGATGCCAATAAACCACTGCTAAAACCATGTTTCACTGATACAAACTCACCACTGTATCGTTCACTAGTTCCAGGCCATATAAAACCTTAAACAACCACTGCAAACACTTGAAACTCTGAAATCAAATTGAGTTCATCTTTTTTTTAAGGCTTAAAATTACTTGATGAGTGTTCCGGCACATATTTATAAAAAGAAATTAAGACAGATCTGAACATGCTGAAGGCTCCACGGTGATGCGACTGATGCCTACAGCATCAGCAATTTTACTCATCAGTGGAAAATCTTCAGTATTTTGGTCAGTTCGCCCCCAGTCATCAATCACTTCCCTGTAACACATGACCAAATTTATGTTTATCTAGCTCCTACTTACATCTGTTCTAAAATATAAGTAATTTTAAGTTTTAGATAAAGTCAAACCTTTTGAATTTTTACTTAATAATATTTAAAAAATTACATGATTTTTAATATAAAAATATATTTTTTATAAAAGCTTACTTTATGTTAAATTAAAAATATATTTTATATATAATAAAATATTATTAATTATATATTATTTATAGTTAAAGTGATAAAAATTTGATTTTTATTAAATATAAAAATACTTATATTTTGAAATGGAGAGAGTACCGTAGGTAAACCACAGTTCAGGCATGGACTTCTCGTGACCTCTCTGCGAATAGCTGTGTGCTATGCCTTGACCTTCATACAAGTGCTCGGCGTCCTCGCACCGCATTCACCAGAAAAGAACGATGGCAAAAGCTGCTTAGGCTTAAGGTGTATCAAGTGTTTCGGATAGTCGAGCTCCCAGAAATCTGAGCATCTGCCATGCTCAACCTACACGCGCTTCATGCTCTGCTCCCAGATGGCGCAGGTGCCGCAGACTCCAGCTCCATGGGAGGGCAAACGTGTAGAATCTCAGCCAACGGGACCAAGGTTTTTCTAGGAACGCGTTCCTCAAAGCGCCGCCACCTTCGATGTTTGCCACCGTCCAAGCGTGAGCTCGACGGGGAGGCTGATCAGAAGCTGCCGATGCAACGACCCAGCGCTTGCGATCGGCCACGGGCCACGCCGGCGCGTAGCCGCGTATGCAAACAATGGTTGTTCCGCTCATAAGGACACTGAATCAGGACGTGCGGGGTAGCGAAAACTAGAGACGGGCGGGACAGTGAGAGCGAGCAAGACTTTCCACAGAAGTTGTTCAGATTGAGAACTATCCCCACAAGTTCAGACGAATCTGAAACCACGGTACAAATTGAATCTTTCTCCACTGAATCCTCACCATAATATACATCATGGTACAAATTGAAACCAGTGCGCACTCAGTTCCCGACAATCGTCATCTCCGGCTCCTTACTTGCCAGGCACGAAGTTGGTGGCGTACGACCAAGCGTTGTTGTTAACGGGGTCGGCGAGGTGGTCCGTGAGGTTCTCGAGCGGACCTTTGCCGGTGACGATGGCCTGCACGAAGAAGCCGAACATGGAGAACATAGCGAGTCTGCCGTTCTTGATCTCCTTCACCTTGAGCTCAGCGAAAGCCTCTGGGTCGTCGGCGAGGCCGAGCGGGTCGAAGCTGCCGCCAGGGTACAGTGGATCAACGACCTCGCCGAGCGGGCCACCGGCAACGCGGTACCCCTCAACGGCGCCCATGAGCACGACTTGGCAGGCCCAGATAGCGAGGATGCTCTGCGCGTGGATCAAGCTCGGGTTGCCGAGGTAGTCCAGTCCCCCCTCGCTGAAGATCTGCGACCCGGCCTTGAACCACACGGCCTCACCGAACTTGACACCGTTGCGGGCGAGCAGCTCCGGAAACACGCAGCCGAGCGCGCCGAGCATGGCCCACCGGCAGTGGATGACCTCCAACTCGCGGTTCTTAGCGAACGTCTCGGGGTCGGCCGAGAGCCCGGCGGTGTCCCACCCGTAGTCGCCAGGGAACTCACCGGTCAGGTAGCTCGGAGGCTCGCCGGAGAGTGGGCCGAGGTAGAGCACGCGGTCGGGGCCGTACCACGGGCTGCCAGAGGCCGCGACCTTGGGCTTCGCCGCGGTCTTGCGCATGGTCACGCGAGCCTCACCGAAGAGAGACGACGACGGCACATTGACAGACTTGCCGGCGAAGGCCGGGGAAGAAAGTGCCATGGTGGTGGTCGCCATTGCGTTGCTAAGCTGGAGTAGCGTCTTGGGTTGATGCAGGAGTGAGCCCGAAGAAACTTGCAGGTGGCTGCTTGAGTGAGAAGGGCGGAGACGGCGAAGGCATTTTAAAGCGATGGACTGCAACAGGTAGATTGGCTGGTGCGTGCAATCTATCTGAACGCAGCCTAAAGTGACGGAAAAATCTGTTGCCCCATCGCCATTGGTGGGATTGAGATCTCCGAACACTTGGCGCGATGGGATCCTCGAGCAGATGAGATAGTTGTGGCTGACGCAGGGATCGCCTTGGCGCAGGGTGATTGGGCGCTCAAGATTCTGCCTTCAGCTCTGGCACAAACTTGGGCTGATGGGAGTCCATGGGGCTGTGTTTCATGTGGAGATCTTGAAATACGTTCACGGGCCAGCATCCATGGCAGCCCGCCCGCATCACACATGTTTTGCATATCGCTCGCGCCCCGGGCCACAAAAACCAGCCTGCCGCCGCCCGCCGTCTCACACCTGGAGCAGCGCCCCAAAGGCCGAAGCTCGGTACGCCGGTCGCTACATGGACTGATGGACACGAGAAAAGCGAAAACCAGCAGCTTCACCCACCAGATCACCGCAAAAGCCAACGCTGAATGCGCTCCTCCGTGACCGTGACGCGCCCGCCACACCACGGCCGGCCGGTCCTTTCCTTGCCGCGATCAGTTGCCATGCCGAGCGGCCCGAGCCCCGGATCCAACAGAGCCACACGAGGTCGTCCCGAGATCCGTTCCCGCCGGCACCGCGAACCGAGCGGCCAAGGCAAGCAATGGACGCGCGGGGCCGGCGCGCCCGTCGTCCGTCCGTTCGCGTCCCCTCCTCCCTCGTCCCCACGCGACGGGAACGTGCGGCCCCTCGTGGGCCGTTGCGGCGTTGCCCTTCTCCTGCCGGGCACGTGGCTTCCCCGCACTCCCACGCCCGCGACCTTTCCTCGCAGCGGCTCAGTCCCCTGCGCGAGAGCCCCACATAGCTTGTCGCGGTCCTCGTCACATCACACCTCCCTGTCCAGCCTCCAGACTCCACTCCAGTTCCTCTCCTCAGGATTCTAGAGACACCACGTCGGCAGGCGGATCCTGTCACCCAGCCAGCTCGGAGCCATGTCCATCTCGATGCGCCTTGCGTTTCCGGCGCCGGCCACCGCGCCCGCCTCGCCGCCGCGGCTGAGGGTGCGCGCGGCAGGGACCGGGGCCTCTCCCCACGTCTCGCGCGTCGCCGCCCTGCGGAGGGAGACAGACGCGCTCAGGTGATGTCTTGGGGCTGCGAGCATCGGTTTCTTTCTGCTCTGCGCTTTTCGTATGATTATTAACCCAGACCGCAATGGCGATGTTCGTGTGCAGGGGGTGTGCCTCCCTGCCTCTGAAGCCGATGCCGCTGGGCGCCGGCCAGCCGTGCCGGCGCAGGGGGGACGCCGCCGTGTGCCTCTCGTCGCCGTACATGAGCGCGCACACGATGCAATGGATCTCTGCCGGGGCCACCGCGTGAGTGCATCGTAACTCAATATACTAATAAAGCTTCTCTCCAGTTTGTGTGATTGTGTCGGAACGCGCTTTCCAACCTTAACGCCGTGGATGCCAATATGCGATTCACCTGTTCGAAAAGGACTCAGTTTTTGTGCCGTGCATATAAAGTTGCATAAGCGGTTTTCTCTGTTTTTGTGCCTTGCATCTGTTCACTGTTTTGCCTCTGCGAACTCTAAAATGGGTGTTGGAATGGTGTGTCATACTGTGATTTTGACCCTGATTACCAATAGAGGAAGCCATAACCCCGGGAGTTATGTTGATCATGTGCTTTTGGTCCTGTTAGCATCTCCAACTATACTATTTTGTAAAAAAGTCTAAATTCGGGTTTAGAGATTGTCTAAAGAATCACAGAGGGCGAAAAAAACTTGTCCCCTCCAATAATTCTCAAACTCGTCTTGGAAGTAGGTATATTTGGAGAGTGTTTTTTCTTATCACGTTCTAATTTTTTGTTTAGGAAGTGCTTTTAGATAATGTTTGGAGACAGAACGGTAAAACAGGGGATCAGCATGTGACGCCATCGTTTTAGCTGGTACTACGAACCTGTTTTGTCCACTGGGATTTGTGAGTAGATATCCCTTGAATAACAATTATGGGATTTTATGTCGCTATAGTGCCATGTTATTCAGAAATTTGGTGCATGACATGATCACTTGCTTGCCTGTGTGCACTATGCTTCTGATCTCTTTTGTGTCAAAGGAGGCGTTCATGTTGTGGAAGAGACATGCAGAAATTATTACCGCAGTTCAGATCATTGATGGGTTACTGTAGTTGTTCACGTCAGGTTACTGTTCTTCTTCTTGAGGGTGAATGCTCTTTTAAAACTCAAGTTAACAAAAAGATATGCTATTAGCCACTGCTTATTGTGGATTTTCTATTATAATTGGGATTCTGAACAAGTACATAGGATTTTGCAATATTACATCGTTTAAAAATTGCTGTTTTTCTGTCTTTTGCAGAATATTACTTCTTGCTAAAGGCACTGCCATACACAAATCTTTCCTTGTGCCTTTTTTCGCATTGCAAGCACCTAGCAGCATAATCTCATGGATCAAGTAAGTTGCCACTATTTACTAGAAGGAATGATTATACACATTTTTCTATCAGAAATATAAATGGATTTGCATTAGTGTTTCTTAAGCTAAGAACACTCTCTTGAGACCTAATATTATTATTTCATTATCCTTTGCTAGGAGTGACTATGGTCAATGGACTGCTTTTCTTGCTCTTTTGGTGAGATTGTTCTTCTTCTTTCCAGGTAGTTACAAATGAGGGTCATATAAGGTCATTCATAATGAACTTTTTGTCCTTCTCAAACATTATATGTATAAAATTTCCTTACACAGCTTGAATTTATGTATGGTTCATGCATATTTAATAGGGGGGGGGGGGGGGGGGGGGGGGGGGGGGAGGGAGGGAGATTTACTCATTTGTTATTAGGAAAAAAGCAATTGTTTATACCCGCATCTGACTGTCATAGGTGAGCTGGAGCTTCCATTGTCAACAATACTGTTTGTTAGCTTTGCTCCTTACCAGATGATGAATCTGAGGTAAGCAATCTTCCTGTTGTTTGGAAGTATGGCCATTAACACTACTGCCTCTGTTGCATTCTTTAATACTTAAAAATTTCAGATGCAGACAATTATAAGTATGGCCATCATACTAGAGTGTTGTTTGTGTTATATATGTGAATAGCAGCGTGGGTGTTATCAGTCTTACTGACTGCTGTTGGTAGAGAACCATTTAACATTTTCTTAGTGTTCAAGTTTATACCATGATCATGATGCAAATGTTAGTGGATGCCATGTAACATAATTCTAAACACCACTACAGTGACAGTGCTGCATATTCTCAAACCTTCTTATAAAATAGGAATATGTTGTTTGTTATGCTCATATGCTCCAATTCCAATTTTCATTGTACAGGGGAACTCAAGGTGGAGCGATCCTGTCACTGGCCATCGCTGGGTACCTCGCTTTTCAGCACATCACTAGGGTGGGAGGTTTCGGCAAAGCCTTCGAGCAGGGATCCATAATCGCAACCTTGGCCATCATCTGCATCACAGTTATCCCCCTAGTTATGCTTATCTAAGTCAGGCTGAACAGCAAAAGAGTTTGCTCCTCGTTGTGGCAGTGAAGAACAGGTTAAAATAAGAAAACTTTGTGATCTAGTAGCACCCCTCAGATTTTCTAGCGTTCTGTGCAAATAAGAATGGTATGCGATGTAAATGTCGTGGGCCGCATGAAGTTGGGCTGGAGTGGGTAGGATTTGACGTTTGTCTGTTTACGAACGGTTCATTGACGCTAGTTGGCATGAGCTGCCTATTTAGGGAGAGGAGGCGTGTTTGGCAAGATCATTATGTAACGAACTATATCAACTAAAAAGATTCTGATATCCTCTGTTCTTGCTCACGATCTCTCCCCTCTTCTTCAATTCCTCTCCGATTCAGTACGAGATCGGTAACAATCCCTTTGAATTGACACGCACACAGAACCCCGTCGTCTCGCTCGATCGCGGTTGATGGACTCGCTCGCCACCGGTCTAGAGCGCAGCAAGAACGATGGCGCCGCCGAGCGGGAGCGGTCGCCGTTGCCGGCCGCGTCCCCACCGGTGGCGCTGGGCTCCGACGTCGGCGCCGGCGCTGGAGCGGGAGCGGAGGAGCGGCGGGAGGCGCCGACGTCGGAGCGGCGGGAGATAGACTTCTTCGAGAGGGAGAAGAAGTCGGCGGGGATCGACCACGCCCCCGCCGACGCCGATGCCGCCCTGGACGATCTCAGGATCGTGAAGGACGACCTCACGCTCAACGTCCGTCGGTGAACCCGCCTGCGGTGCTGCTTGTTAATTACTATAAACTCTTGAATCGGCGCTGATCGGTTTTCTTGACGTACCCGCGTCATGTGCGCCATTCGATCGGGGGTTGCAGGTCGGCAGGAAGAGGAAGAGTGCCAGCGAGAAGTCCAGCATTGACGACCACGACGGCGACTACCACGACAACTCCAACGAGGGAGATGGTCGCAAGGGGAACGAAGTTGACGACGAGGTGTGTAGAACTGCACGCACGATCCATGTGTCTATGCATGTATCGTAGTTAATTACGCGACCATGTCAACGAGCGGAAATTAGTGAGGACAAGTCGGTCCAGTTTTGGGTCTGCTCATTTCTTGTTATGATTCTATGTGTAGTCAGCTGGAGCTGACCAAAGCCGAGCTCAGGTGCGTGAAGGAAGAGAACGAGCGGCTCCGGAACTTGATCAGCCATGCCAACGCCGCGTACCGGTCCCTCCAAGCGCACATTGTCAGAATGATGGAGCAGCAGCAGCTTAACGTTGATCCGGAGAAGAAGGAGCAGGACGCGAGCCTGCTGAGCCTCGGCACGGCGCCCGACTCCGGCGTGGACTCTGCGCCGTCGCCTGGCAAGAACAACCTGGGGCTGGGATGGATCGCGCCAGAGATGATGCCGTTGCCGACGTTCGATCACCTCCGCCACCATCTCCGCGAAGTTGGCAGCAGCACGAAGGAGGCGCCACTGCCGCAACACTTTCCGCAGGGCTGGCTCCCCAGCCCTGACAAAGTGCCCGAGTACCTCCCCGCCAAGGCACCCGAGCCGGTCCCGGCGGCCGGGCCGGCCGGCACCATGAGGAAGGTCCGCGTCGAAGTCCGAACTCGGTCCGAGGCGCCCCTGGTACCTACGAAATTTTTTTCGGTAGAAAAAAAATATCGGAGGTCACCGGTAAACACGATAAATCAGAAATATCGGGTATATCGGATTTGAATTCAAAAAATTCAAAATTTTTAAACGAAATTTGGCATGATGTCTTTACAAATAGTCTTTAATTCATTGAGTCACCAGTTTCATTCAAAAGCATAGAAATATAATAATATATCAAGTCTATAGCACATTATATAGGTTCAGTACACTAAACATAATATATAAGTTCATATATTTATATGTTTGAAGCCTATCACCAACATAAGTGCCTAATAACATAAGTTTCATTGTCCACAAAATATGAGAGTCAACTACAAAACATCGATCCAGATGCAATATAATGACATGTTCGAAGCTTATCACCAATATTGGTGCCTAATGAACTCCACTGTCCACCACAAAATATGAGAGTCCACTATATATACAGATGCAATATATTTACATGTTTGAAGCCTACCACCAACATAGGTGTCTAATAGCAAAAGTTCCACTGTCCACCACAAAAGAGCACAATAGTTACATCCAGATGCATCTTCTCCTTGACAGCTTTCATCCCTAAGAATGCATATAAGCACAATGAACAAAACATGAGGACAATATCAAATCAAAAACCATATTCTAAATTGGGTCACAAAATCTTACCAGTTCCTGGAGGCTCTTGACAGTTGGCTTCCTCTTCCTAGTTGATCTTCGAGAAGAAAATTCTGGTTGATTAAGCGTCGCATCTATAATATAGTATCAAATATAAGTTTGTATGCATTTAACTAAGAATATAAATTCGAGTGTAGCACATGCAAATTGAGTGGAATAACCTGAACCACAGACACCAGTACCAATAGCTCCTTTACCATTACTTTCATCAGAACTGTTGTCTCCTGACTCAGCATAGGTTGAGCTACCATGCAAAGAATTATCTGACTCATAATAATCTGAAATATCACCTTCCTCTTCTTCCTTTGATCGCTTTTTCCATTTTCTTTTACCTCCCTTTATCTCAAAAGAATGTTTCCTTTTAAATAAAGCTAGTTCTGTTTCATCGATTTCTAACTTCTCACTTAAAAATCTGCTTAGGTGAAGGAGAATTAGGATCATTGTTATCATATTCATCGAGAGTTGGCATAGATTCACTCATAGAGTTGGACAACCAGTCCATGATTGGGTTTTTTTCATCATATAGAGCAACATCCATCATGATGCCACATGGATCAGATTCCTTTTCTTGAAGGCATTGAAAGTCAGCTTCAAATTGTTGGATGCACAACTTCAAATTGTAATGAACGTAGACTAACTTATGGAACTTGTCATAGCCTAACCTATTTCTCAGTTTGGTATGCACCAAAGCAAATGTGCTCCAGTTTTGCTCACACCCGCTGGATGACATGCATTGTGAAACAATGCGCATTGCAAGCTTTTAGAGTTCTTTGCACTGTCCTCCAAATTGACCCCACCAGTCCGCTGAAATAAATGACAAGGTAAGTAAACCTTCACTGTTATTTCAAAAAAAAAAAAGTAAACCTGCACGTACACGAAATGCCATAAATGAAATGATACCGACCTGCATTTATACGACCACCAATAGCTGAGCATCGAGCCTCCTCTCCTCCAAATAAACCTCTCTTTGCACTGAACATAGTAAATTGTTCAATAGCACGCGATGCTTCCTCAGATGAGTGTGCAATCTGCTGAAGTGCTAAAGTTACAGCCATCTTATTATGTGATTTTTGTGCAAATTTTGTCCAATATAATGTCTCAGGATCAAGGGCAGCAGCTGGCAACACAAAAACAAGTTTAGGGAAAAAATTCAGAATGCAGAAAGAAAGTAACACAAAGTGAGAAAATTTCATATCAGTCTTGGGTTCTTACCTGCAAGCATGAGGCTCTCGCTCATAAGATATCTCATTCTCGCACGGATCACCACTTCTAACCTCTCTAGAAGATGTTTAGAAGCAGGATGTCCATCATGGCTTAATTTAGCACGTATTTCAAGATGAGCAAATTGCATTTTTGGAACAAATTCAGATATGGTTCTATTCTTTTGTTGATCAGCATGATGAAGTACAAAGTAGATTGGTGTGACAGCTTTCAACACCAACTCCATATCATCCCACCACTGCCTGCTTGTCAAGCAATCATACGTGAAGCTGTGGTCATCCTCTTTTCTCCATTCACTATTTGTCCACTCATCAGATATCATCCATGCCTTGAACTTATCTTGTTTGTCCCAAAAACTCTGTAAGAACATGAAAACTGTCCCAAATCTAGTGGCATTCCATCGAATCAATTCTCCGCCAATCTTTTCTCGCATCGTAGCATGGAGCCTAGTAGAAAGAAAAACAAGGTCAGTGTACATGTATATGTATTAATCTTCGATGCTAAATGACATGAGTTACCTATTATGATTGTAGAAGAATCTACATATCCGTTTTGCACTTTCCACTAATTCTGAAACCTCATCAAAACGTGTTATGTCCTTCAAAAGTAAATTGATAGTATGAGCTGCACATGGTTGTCAAGTAATGTGTGGATACTCTGTAGTGAACTGCTTGCATGCCTTCTTATAGTTTGAGCCATTGTCCGTCACAATTTGAACTACAAACTTTGTCCTAACCTCTTCAACAATCACCTCTCAAATACAATTATAAATAAATTCTGCATTCTGGGAATGACCTGTTACATTTATAGACTTGTGAAAGAACATGCGACCATTGCAAAAGATCATGAAGTTAATAATACTCATCATGGTTGGACCTGTCCATGAATCACACATGATGGTAACTCCATATCGATCCCAATCTTCCTTAAAATCATCCATGTGAGCCTGCAGGTCATTATAGTTCATATCAAGAATGTGCCATCTATTTCTTTTCCGCACGGTATAGCAACTCCCTCCCCAAGCTGTTGATCAAATTTAATGGCTGATCGAAAAAATAGACAGTTTGCTTTCCTCCCAGGGATATCATTTGCATGGAACCACTTGGACAGTGCTTTTCCAAGCTTTACTTTTGCATCTCCCATAAGCATAATGTCCACCCTTGGCTGTGAGGTCAACTTGCTGCGCCCCAAATCTATATCATAGAGATCTCTTGAAGAATTTGAACATTGATAGTAATTGTTAATCTGAGTTTGATTAGTTGAGCAACTTGCAGCCCTACTACCACTGCCACTTCTACTACAAAATGGTGGAATGCTGCCAACATCCAAACCAAGATCCCGTAGAGATTCTCTCATGCCTATTCGAACTTGTCCCTCCTCATCAAGAGGAATAGCATTTGCCCTGCTAGCCTTTTCCAAATTTTTTCGCATAATTTCCTTTTCAACAAAGAGGCGATGCTCCTTATTTTCCCTCTTTTTCTGTTTCTTCATTGCCACTTCAGTCAGCATTATCTCCCTAACATTAGGCGGTACATTCGGACAAGCTACCACATCACTTTGTAATCCAGCTAGATGCATTCTTAGACGGGTTGGACCTCCACTTTCCTTTGCAGCAGTACAATAAGCACATCTGAAGCCATTAGCTTTCCACTTCTCACCATGACTCCATGGATTTTCAATTGGTCCTCGTAGCTCCATTCGTCTCTCTACAAATAAAAAACATTTACACTAAGACAGAATGTGGAATGTTTAAATGCTATATTAAATTAGAAGACAACGATTAGAAAAGCAAACTGAAGAACCATTATTCTAGTATCTGCAAGTAATTTAGAAACAGAGCAAATTTTACTTAGCATACACATGCTTATCCGATGGAGTAACACCATTTTTTGATGTGCTCTGGTCTCCAACTCTGTTGGACAACCCACTGCCACCAGCTACCTCCTTCCCCTTCGCCTGAGTCGTAGCCCTCTTGAATTCCATCTCACTCGAGGTCGATGTTCACTTCACAGCAGCCATGTCGCTCGACGTCGATCTGGAAGCACGACTCCTGCTGCAGTGCCCTTGCTCTGGCCACCGGAGCTTCGTCTGGGCGCGCAGCCATGCAGTGCCCCTGCCGCCGCAGCTCTGCCT
>BCLH01001241.1:62544-92870 GCA_001602315.1 Zoysia pacifica
CTCCGCCTGGCAGCCGTGCGCCCGAGCAGCGCCTCTGCCGTCGGAGCTCCGCCTTAGCCGTGCAGCACCGCTGCAGCACTGCCTCCCTGGTCGTCGGAGCTCCGCCTCTGTGAAGGTGTCAAGCAGTTGGGAGTTCCTTGGGACTTGGGAGGCTGGGGGATGAAATTTGGGACAAATAATCTGATTTAGGGATTTAGAGACACGTCACGGCGCCAAACTTGGCCTGGCAGGCTGCTGCGCGCGCGAAACCTGCCTTAGCGGGCCGCTGACCGCGAGAATGCCAAATTTCACTGAAAAATTTTGGCCGGTACATTTTTATTTCGGCCCCTACCGGTAAATACGTAATACCCGAAATTTGGGCGAAATTTCGACGAAAAAGTTTTCGCAGCCTGGTACTTATGATGAAACTTTCCTGAACTGACCCGAGTCTATCGAGGCATTGAAATTCTTATTGTTCGTTCGTTCATGGTGAGATTAACGCAGATCAGTGATGGTTGCCAGTGGAGGAAGTACGGGCAGAAGATGCCGAAGGGCAACCCGTGCCCGCGCGCGTACTACCAGTGCACGATGTCCGCCGACTGCCCGGTCCGCAAGCAGGTTCAGAGGTGCGTGGAGGACCGGACGGTGCTGATCACGACGTACCAGAACTACCACAGCCATCCGTTGCCGCCGGCCGCGAGGGCGATGGCGTCGCAGACGGCGGAGGCGGCGTCCATGCTGCTGTCCGGCTCGATGCCGACCGCGGACGGCAGCCTGATGGCGGGGTCCAACTTCTTGGCGCGCTGCGCCATGCTGCCGTGCTCGTCCGGCGTCGCCTCCATCTCGGCGTCGGAGCCGTTCCCCTCGCTCACGCTGGACCTGACGCATACGTCCACGCAGCCGCCGCGCCCGGTGCCCGACCAGCTCCAGGCCGCGCTCGCCGAGGCCGCGCGGCCGGTGCAGCTGCCGCAGCCCCACGACAAGCTCTCCGCCGTGCTGGCCGCGGCGGGCGTCAAGGCCACGGACGGTGGCGTGCTGGCCGACACGTTCAGCGCGGCAGCCGCGATTATCTCGGACCCGAACTTCACCGCGGCGCTCGCGGACGCGATCAAGTCGTACATTGGCAGCGGCAGCGGGTCAGGCGGGAGCAGCGGCACCGTGCAGCCGCTGGAGAGCGGCGGCGACGATAATAGCTGTAGTAAAGAGGACAAGGCTGGGGGAAACAGCAGTTGACAACTTGACATGATCGCACTGGAGCGTGCTTGTTTCCTACTAGCGTTTTGAGGTTTTCTCAGCTCAGCTTTCCCTAACTCGTCTCCTCCTCGTAGCTGAAGGTAGAAGTTGAAGTTTTTCCAGCATCTCGTAGCAGTAAATGGAGTTGTATAGCAATTTTAGTTTTGTTTCCATTAGGTTGATTGCTATTGTTCACATTAAACCCTGGTCTTGTGTTTCGTAGTTGGTCGTAGTGGTAGGCGTTTTGTTGTTGCCTGTCCCAGTGCAAGAGGCGTGTCCCTGTTTTCGCGCGCGGGGCATTTGACAATTTGGCTTGGTGCAGTGTTCTCTTCTTCGGATCAATGGATCAAACAATGCATTTCTGCTCTGTCCCATTATTTTTCCCACTAAAGATTTCAAAAGTAATATTCATACTAATCAGATATACAAATTTCTTGTTAACTAAATTCCACGGCTAATAAATAATGTTGGTCGCAAAAATATTACCATAGGTAAAAATGAATTTTCTTCTCCAACTTTAACATTGTGGTGATCAACATGGTAAATTAGTTGAACCCAATGGAGTCTATGTATGTTGAACTTTTTATTATTGCTGATAATCAATCAAGTTTCTCTGATGGTCAAGAAGTAATTTTTCCAAGGGATAAGGGCAGAGCCGAAGCAGTCGTGACTCGTGAGAGCATTTTGCTTAGGCCCACTAACTAGCCCAAACTAGAAGCCCAGCCCACGAGTTACCAGGCCCAAATTTTTGTTCTGTAGTGCTACACCTGCCGACAGTTTTCACAGATCATGAGAGAAAATGATGTCGAAAGTTTTTGTGGCGTGAGTTACTTGTATTGGTTGACAATATATCTGTTTCTGCTAAATTTAAAATCACTTTAGCTTAACTGATAAAGTATTCTGATATTTTGCAATCCGCACTTTTTTGGGAATCTTGGGATTGGGAGGATTGTGCCTTAGGTCAAGAAGGAAACAAACTACTATCCCTGCTAATACAAGAGATCATGTGAGCTAGGCGTGCTTTTAAACAGGGTTTCAAAACCGCTAACCAACCGATTTTCTACCGTGTGAAAAACCGGTTAGCCATTTTTTACCGTGTGAAAAACCGATCGGTTAACTGGTGAAACCGATCAGTTTGATTTTATCGAAAACCGGACGGTGTCATTGGAACCGTAAAAACAAACCAGTTTTCAACAGTTTCGTTAACTTGCTTTTTAAGCAGCTTTTGGACTCACGTGCATTTCCTTTTCAAGTGAAAAGAAGCGAGCACTTTGAATCCCAGCACTGCGATGCAGAGGCCACCCTGGGTTCTGATTCCTCAACTCGCTGATCAGAGTAGAACCGGATCCAAGATTTGGAATCCCGGTGATGCAGAGACGACCAAATAATCCTAGCTACTTGGTAGACAGGGATCAATCAGCTGGGCCAATATGCCGACTAACAATGGTTCAGATCTTAGAGAATAGTACTGCTCAAGTGAGCGGTGGCTGAAGCAGCCCTAATTCTCAACTGAAGGATTCTAAAATAAGGCACAAGTTGGCCAAAACTCACTGGTGGACGTTCTGAAACTTCAACGTCAGAAGAATAGCAGGAATTTAAACATCTCTGTAGCATAAAAGCTACAGGATACTGGGCTCCTTTTCAGACAAAAAATGGAGTCATTTAAATACAATAATCTCCCTTTCACATGAAAATAACACAGAATATTAATCCAGAATCTTCAGTATATTTTTTTTTGAGGAAAGCAGAATCTAGCAAATACACAGATTGATTTGCAGTATCTTAAATCAACAAATGAAGTTCAGGGGTACCACTACGTTTATATGGTTGATGCGCCGTAACAGCCCATATGAAGCTGTAAATTTAACTTCACAAACGCTTGCAAAGTGAATGAAAGAAGCAACTTTCATTTCAATACCCAGCATCTTCTCGAAAGCCTTGCCTGGATGGTTCAAAATATCAGAGAGAATCCTGCATCTTTCCTATGACTTTATGCAGATATGGTTCTGGAGGAGAGATCTCTGGATGTTTTGATAAATGCTCCGAGCATCAAGACGGCAAGTTGCTGCTCCTGCTCCAGTGAATCCAATGGACACAAACCTCCCACGATCATTCATGTGAAGAAGAAATGGCAGCCTTTGGACAAGCCAAGTGGTTGCAAACTTGCAAACCAAATCTTCTTACCCGGGACAAAATGCGAATTCCCAGGCTCTATGAGCACAAACAAGCCAGAAACAAGATTGGCATATTGCTGATTCCCTTTCCAGGGTCATTGGAGATGGAACGATACATACCCG
The DNA here is from genome assembly GCA_001602315.1 of Zoysia pacifica. Lineage (NCBI taxonomy): Eukaryota > Viridiplantae > Streptophyta > Magnoliopsida > Poales > Poaceae > Zoysia > Zoysia pacifica. Next base: position 66,054 of record BCLH01001241.1, read on the forward strand.
CGTAGATATATTCCTTTGGTCCCCATCGGTGCCAGCGGGCTGCTTATCTCCTTTGGAATCTGTCCTGTGGATCATAGATCGGGTGGCTGAGATTGCAGAGATACATGGTGTAAAGAATGGCGGCTCTTCGGCCGCATCCTGCTATCCTATATTCTCCAATGAATTGTGCATCATAGTACAAATTACTTTCTGAAGTTACATGCATGCCCTTTTTTCTCATGTAACAATACCAAACTGGATCTAGGAGTTTTGTTTCGACATATATCAAGCTGGTCTCTCAATAAACAAGGCAAACTATTGGCTACCAGGTGGAGGCAAGAATCTAGGAACTTAGGCCTTTAAGCATTCAATGAGAGGTTAGGTTTGCGCACCTTTGCAGTTCTGAGGAACACATCGTTCAGAACATCTTGCAGGAATAGCGACAAAGCCCATTGGCTGATATGCACACTTCACGAGCTCTGTTATCAGCAATCAAGCTGCATGCCATGCTTGTATTTGCATCACAGATAGCCTCTACTACGACAGCATTCTGCAGGTATGCCATAATAAAGATTTACTGATTTTGTTTCATCATGTGATGATTACCTTCTTGTTCAAGTGGTTTAGAATCACGACGGTTGCATTATCATGCACCCAAGGGAACAGATGCAAATTCAACTCCCTCATCCAATGATCTGGCAGCAGGTTAAACGACTCTTCAGTTCAAAAGGGCCTCAACAAACCTTGATTTGGCACATTACATATTCCTATCTTCCACCATGCGTGAGGCATGCACACAGCCCAGACCAAGCCACATTCAGGTTTACAAAAGGTAGACTGTAGGTTAATTTCATCACCAAGCAGATGTTTAAAAAATTGTACTTCACATACATTCTGCTCTCATGAGAAAAGATCAAAAGACAGTACTAGAAAGATGGCTGGACAACTGAATAGTTGGACCTGACACTTAAGGAGGCAAACCAGATTGTCAGGTCAAGCGTTTCACAAGTTTCTACTTGGAGAGCAAGATCGTGCATATCTGTGGCCTCTACAATGATACAAGACAAAACAGCAGATGATACTTAGATAGATCTGCTTCGATGACTTCTATATACTTGTTCTTTTGCCTCTAGTTCGAGCAGACAAAAGTCAGCTGGAGAATTGGAGTCTGATCAGAACTTGACGCAGAACATGACTTTTATTATTTTTAGTGCTGATGAAGATAGAGCTTATTCAATTTTTTATCATTCATGTATGACACAAAACATGCTGTGAGTGAACACAAGATATCGTTAGGTTTTTCATGAATACCATGCCCGCGTTAATTTTACTATGCTAATGTTAGGAGGTGAGATGGAATGGCATGCAAGTACCTTCTTTTTCTTTTTCTTTTTTTTTGGGTAAAAGATGCAAATATAAATACTTCCTTTTCGAAGCAGAACATCATGCCTCTGTGAGATTCACACCTGCAGCTGCAGTTTCACCAAAAGGTTGCTGCGTTAGACAGGGTGACAAGTATGATTATGATAAGTAATATACGAACTCTCAGGTAATATGCCCATGGGACCAAAACACAAATAACTGTTACCTTGATACCATGTTGAGCATCATGCACCATCAGTTATCCAAGAAAAACTTAGCATGTGGCATCGAATATTTTGAATTTCTATCACACGCTCTCCAGGGACATTAGCTCCAAAACCAGCCAATCGAATTCTCCTTAAGTCACCTTCAATCGCTCAATATAATTCCATGTCAATTACAGCTCACACACACAAGAGGCTAACTCAGCCTATAAATAGCAGCCCTTGTGATAACAGAAAGCAAACCATCGGAGCCTCTGAAGAGTGAATTCTTCAGTATAGACACCAGACACAGGAGCATTAGCACTGGTTGGTTCAATACCTTACTGAGGGTATTGAGTCCAAAAATGTCTAGCTCACGAAGCTCCTCCCCCAACTCATGGAGTCCGCAAGAGAACAAGAAGTTTGAGCAGGCGCTTGCCTGCTATGGTGAGGACACACCAAACCGGTGGGATAAGGTGTCCATTGCCATGGGAGGCAGCAAGTCTCCCGAGGAGGTGTGGTATCACTATCTTGACCTTGTGGACGATGTGAAGAAGATTGAGTCGAGGCAAGTGCCATACCCCAAGTACAAGGAACATGGTTTCTGGACCTATTCAGGTAAAAGTTCATGACAACTCTGAAGCCAAAGGGAACTACATATAGTGTATGATGTTTTGTTGTTAAATTAATAAGCGTTCATTACAATCATGCTAGTTAGCGAGTCACAACAGAATCTGTCAGCTATGTGCTGAAAACTTGAACTCACCAGCCCAACACATGAAAGCATCTATATTATGTTCTTCAGCTGTTGCCATGCATGAATGATCTCATCAACGTTCTATCTGTCAAACTGGTTTTAAAAACGTGAGACTAATCCTGGTACTACCAGAATAATCTCCTACTTCCAACACGAAAACTTAGATTATACATCCCATTCTCGCGTGCATCCAGCTTGTACCTGATATGCAGTTCTGTATTCCTTTATATTTTAGATTATATTGCCAAAAATTCATGTCTTGGTTTTTTGAGCAGTGTGGTGGGTATGCTTTGGGTGGTTACTTTATTTATCACTTTTTTGAGTGGCCAGATTTCAGAAGCAACGCTTTGTAACTGTAGATATAACTGTGGCTACAGTGCCTGCATCTCATATTACACACCATATTAAAAGGCAGAAGCAATATTCAGATTTTAGGTAGACTAACAGTGAGGGTTTTTTTTTTCAGGCTGAAGCTCTCGAAGCTCCATTGGCAGAAAAACGAAGTTCTTAGAGTCTAAGAAATTCAGCTCTGGTTGGAGAATAAAGGACAAGAAGGTGTATGTTTGTACATAGTAGATTGTGAGCAAGGTAAAGGCTCAATGTGGTTGTAGGATCCAGTGTACTTTCATAACTGCATGTTAGAGATAATTGTGATGTAAGCTTGTGTATTTATGCTAAAATATTGTGCCTGGTAGAATTATGTTCCTCGAATAACTGGTCTCCCAATCCACTGAATTTCTAGCAACAGGCTCAAGGAAGAAAGATATTACATTGCGCTCAATAACAACGTAATGAACCTAATGTAACAATCATGTACGTTAGAACCCACGAATTGTCACTGTTAAAGAATCCCTTATGCATATGGTAGAATCATAGCAATATAGCTTTAGAACCAAGAAGAGTGAAATGGTTTTGTTTAAAAAAATTTATTCCAGCTGACTATATGACAGCCGCATAGAATAGCCAGAGGTGTGAAGAGGCGGAGAAACCATAATATCTCCCACAAAAAAAAAAATCACCTTTTCCACAAATGATGCTCAATACACATCACACATCTCATATAAGCACCATAAAATTTGATTCTGGTGATGTAATACAAGTACAAGCTATAAGCATAGTGGAATTTGATTCCAAAACTAATCGATTCTAGTAGCAATGCTGCAATGCAAGCATACACGGTTTCACAACATTTCTCTAATCTGGGAAACAATCTGCCACGGAATCCAACAGCTTCGGGACAACAAATACAGAGGACAGTAACATACATATAGATTAGGACATACCTAGCTACGAGCTCGCATTTCCCTTCTTCTTCTTAGCCGCGAGGCCCTTGCTCTCCATGAGGCGCCACATGTACCAAGCGCCCACGGACCTGTAGGGCCTCCATCTCTCGCACAATGCTGCCATCTCCTCCGGCTTAGGCAGTGCCTTCAGCTTGTAGAGCTGCTGCACGCCCTTTCGCACTCCGAGGTCACCGCACGGCAGCACATCGGGGCGGTGCAGCGAAAATATCATGAACATGTGGACTGTCCACACGCCGACGCCTTTCACCTTAGTGAGTTCGGCGAGGAGCGCGGCCTCGTCCATCGCGGCGACAGCAGAGTCGGAGAGATCCCCTGCGGCGAATTTACCGGCGAGGTCGTGCAGGTAGGAAGCCTTGCGGCCGGAGACGCCGATGGCGCGGAGGTCGGCGGCGGCAAGCGCGAGGACAGCCGCGGGGGTAACTGTCTCTGTGACCGCCGCGGCCACAGCTGCGACCGCGGAGGGGAGAAGTGCGAGGAAGCGGGCGTAGATCGCATCCGCGGCGGAGGGCGCAAGCTGCTGGTACAGGATGGAGCGCGCGAGCGAGTGGAACGCAGGGAGGGACGGGGAGGCGGTGAAGGTCGGGGCCTCGGTGGAGGAGATGACCGCAGACAGGAGCGGGTCTACGGCGTGGAGGTGCCCTAACGCCGCGTCCATCTCTCCCCCTGAGGAAAGCGCGGGCAGGGCCGGTGGCGCCGGCACCAGCAACGGCGAAGGCGGTGGCACGGAGGTTGCGGCGAGAGGTTTAGCGGTTGCCTTCTTGACAATCTTACGGGAGCGGAAGTACATCTTGACACTGCGATCATCGGTGGTCCCTGGTGGGGGCACGGCGGCAGGAGATCGGGAGCTCGCCGGTCGTCCCATCGGTGTGGGAGCGTCGGAGGGCACCGCCGCCGGTGGTGGTCAACGAGGAGGGCACCGCCGCCGGTGGTGGTCAACGAAGCAGGCAACGGAAGGAGGAGAGCAAGGGCGATATAGTGGGCCTGGCCCGTCTGACATAGGCCCATGTAAGTTTGGTTTGGGAATGATAGGATGAAAGCCTCCACCCGTCTGGCCCACAAAAAAATTGTGTCGTCGATCATAGGCGCAATCCAAATATGGGCCTTGGATCGCGGAGAATTGCGATCCAAATACGGGCCTTGGATCGTGGAAAATCGGGATCCAAGTAGGCGGCCCGCTTATATTAGAGGTCGACGCGAAAGCCCAAGCGAACGGTGAGCGTTGGCGAGCAGGCCACGCCGCGCCGCGCCGCGACGGCGGGGAGCCGGAGACAGACAGACAGCTCGCTTCCCGGCGGCGAGGAGCACCATGGCTGCTGCTGCTGCTGACGGAATCTGAACAATTAGCTGAAACACGGCGAGCATCCATCCGATCATGTGGCCCCGGCGCGATCTGAAGCCAATAGGTTTTACTCTACATCCTCCCATGATCACCTCCGGGAACGGAAACGAGAAATCCTCCACGATCCGGAACACATGTCCAAGCGAACACCCCCACATGGACCCTTCCGTCAAGTAGCCACATGTTCGCGAAACTAATCTACGCGCCACGAGAAGCACGACGATCCGATCGCGGCCGGAAAACGCTCGTGATCCTCCCATACGCGCATGATGTGGCATGGAGCAGCTGGTCGCCAGCGACCGTGAGTTGGCACCAACATGAACGCATGCGGCAAACCTTATTCTATATTCTCGCGGATCAGAAATAGGATCGGCCGTGTCTGTCGGTCGAAGGCCGCCGCTTTTGGAAGCTAAGATCATGTAGATTGCCAATGATGTTTCTCGAGGGAAAGTCTAGGAGTAATTGGAAGAAATTATAAGACCATTATCGACCGCACAAGATTATCATTAGCATTATCTTTCCTTTTTGTTTATAACTTGGAAATGGCAGAAATTACAAGATCGCAGCCACCCTAATTAAGATATTGACGCATCTAAAATATTTACGACATCTTAACTGGATCTTACAGCAGGAAGAACAAGCTTACGAGCGGTTTCGGATAAAAGAATTTGTTCGGAGAAGTGGCTTCATCAGACCAGCTCAAGCTAACTGATCAGCGTGCCTGACTGGTGGGTCCCGTTCTGAGTTGCAGCCTGTTCCCTCTCCCCATATCAATGGAACCACGGTCCACGGCTCCGCCTCGCACCGTGTCCGTCCTCTGCTCTTCTTCATCCTTGGCAGTTGGCAGTTGCAGGGGGGGGAGGGAAAATAACCCAACCTTGCAGACCGCGAAGTTGTGTGACCGTGAGGCGCCAGCGAGGGACGGCCGGGACGCCATGAACAGCGGCAGCAACAGGGGGACGACCGGCGGGGGCGATGAGAGCGGCAGCGACCTCGACGGCGGTGGCGGGCTGCGGAAGCCGCTGCTGGCGATGAACACCGGGAGCTGGTACCGGATGGGCTCGCGGCAGTCCAGCGCCGCGCCCGGGACCTCGTCCATGGCCGTGCTGCGCGAGTCCCACGTCTCCGCCTTCCTCTGCACGCTCATCGTCGCGCTCGGCCCCATCCAGTTCGGCTTCACCAGCGGCTTCTCCTCCCCCACCCAGGACGCCATGATTGCGGACCTCAAGCTCTCCATCTCAGAGGTGATTCTGCAGCTCATGTGATTGCTTCTTCTTCATCTTCGGCTTTGGCGTTTGTTCTTGTCTGATACTATTGACTGCCCGCTGCAGTTCTCGGTGTTCGGCTCGCTGTCCAATGTCGGCGCCATGGTCGGAGCGATCGCCAGCGGCCAGATGGCCGAGCACATTGGCCGCAAAGGGGTGAGAAATATCGCTGGCTTTCTTCTTTGGCAGTTAGTATAGCTGTTCTTTCGCTGGATGATCAGTTTCTTGCTTGTAGTAATTGACAACTACGAAGGGTCACCATCCTCTTAGCTTTTCGTAAGAAATTATACCCCCTTCAAATATCTGTCGATCAGATCTGCATCTGCACTTATGTACCACAAGAAAAGTCAACATTTAACAAAATTGTAATAGCATGTATCAAATTAATCCATATTTATGTTGTTGTAGCAATCAAACGATGAGTTTTTAGAAGTATGTGTTAGGAAATTAAATGTTGATCAGTTTCTCTCAACCGAGGGGTGTGACATGAATTTTTGATACGGTTTACTAAATTGGGACTTAACCCTTTTTTTTTTTCTATGCTCATGAATTCGTTAGTTATCGTTCTATTTATACTGGCATTCAGAAAATTTGTGGGCAGTGTTTTGTATTAAAATTAAGTAATTTTCGATGCATGGCTGCATTTCAATATTAGTTGCCCTGGAACTAGACTATTTCATTCTAACAGCATGGTAAATATTTGCAGTCTTTGATGATTGCTGCGATACCGAACATCATTGGTTGGCTTGCGATCTCCTTTGCGAAAGTATGAAACCATATCTTTCTTGAGCTTATTCACCCATTACTGCTTCTGGAAACACAACTACATAAGATTCATGGTTGTTGATGTCCGTTTTGAAGGACTCCTCATTTTTGTATATGGGACGGTTACTTGAAGGATTTGGTGTCGGCATCGTATCATACACGGTTCGTATGAAGATTTCATGTCTGTTATTTTGAGCAGCAAAGACTTTGTGTTTGAAAACGTGTGTGGTTGTAATCTGTTTGGAGAAAAAAAGAGAACAAAACATGCTCAACTGAGATTTCAATACTTTCAGACAAAATTGAACCAACCCCAATCTGAAATATGTATACCGGACTAATTCTTGACTTGTAAATTATGTGATACTAGGTACCAGTATACATAGCAGAGATATCTCCTCAGAACATGAGAGGAGCTCTTGGTTCAGTCAACCAGGTATGCTTCCTCACAAGAGTAATTTTTTAGGCAAATACTTGGATTATTTTTGTTTGACTTATTCTGTAATTGTCCATCTTATAGTTATCTGTAACCCTTGGTATATTGGTAGCCTATTTGCTTGGCATGTTTGTCCCATGGAGGCTTCTTGCAGTAATAGGTAATGGGTCTAACTTGTATTGAACTTTTCTTTCAGTTGCAATCAGTTTTCAATTGACCTCTCATATTTAAGTACGGAAGATAGGTAATTGCAAATGCTGTTGTCCAATAGAAATATACACCACCGCCACCAACACCAACGTCTGCTGCTCCCAAGCAAGACTGGGTAGGATAGAGATGAAAGCCACAAAAAATCTCAAAGGGAAGCAACATAGGGGAAGATAAGATGAAAGAAAGTAGAAAGTAACAAAAAAAAGAGTAAAAGGTCATACAAAGAGGCAAACATTTTCAAAGGGAAGCAACATAGAGGAAGATAAGTTGAATGAAAGTGAAAAGTAACAAAAAAAGAGCAAGATCATATAATGAGGCAAAAAAAAATTTATTCATACTTCACATAATTTCTTATGCTAATTTATGTAATGCTATGCTTATAGGTGCCTTGCCCTGTACGGTTTTGATACCTGGCCTATTTTTCATTCCAGAATCTCCAAGATGGCTGGTATGTACATGCACTTGTTGGGTTTTAACAATGAACTGTTTTATCAAACTGAAGCTTTTCACCACTTTTGACTCTACCTCTAGGCAAAAATGAATCTGATAGATGACTGTGAAACTTCACTGCAAGTTCTGAGGGGATTCGAGACTGATATCACTGCAGAAATGAATGATATAAAGGCAAGACTACTTTCATTCCTCCATACTTGAACTTGCCACAATTTGGACAGGTGACTTCATGTGCCTCATTATTCTGGAATCGGTGGAATCATTTGTATATTTGATCTCCATTATGCAGAGAGCAGTGAAATCAGCACACAAAAAGACAACAATCCGTTTCCAAGAGTTAAACCAGAAGAAATACCGCACTCCACTAATAGTAATTTCCTTAACTTTTGAATTATTCCACATCCTGTAGTTTGTAAAATTATGTTTCAATTTGTCAGCTAGGAATCGGCCTACTTGTACTACAAAATCTATGTGGAATCAACGCAGTATTGTTTTATGCAAGTAACATCTTCAAAGCTGCTGGTAAGATGTGCATTTCTGTTAGTATGTTTACCTCAATAACCTCTCTGTTAGGCGCAGTATTCTGGATAGGATGAAATTTAACTAGAACTGTATGATAGCTGTTTGTTGTATAATCAGCATCCGTGTTGTACTGGCTTGTGGCTACTTTTCAAACCACTGATTTGAATAAACAAACCTTATTCATTATGCATTAGGGTTGTTCAAGAAAGATGATAAAAATGATCACCTTATAACACAGTTTTCATTTGCCTGCCTTGATGAAAGAAAAAAAAAAAATCTCGAATGCGTAGATCTATGCATCATTTCATTAAGGGATGAAAGAAAAAATTTGTTGTCTTCTGTATGATTTCATCGTTTCTGTGATCTCTTATAGATCCTATGTATTAGTATATTTCATCCTGTACAATATATTCAGTTTTACCACTAAATTTAACATCCAAATTCAGGGCTTACAAACAGTGACTTGGCCACATGTTCACTTGGAGCTATTCAGGTGCGTAACAAGGAAGGCTTTATATATTTTCTGTATTTCTTATATTAAGCTTCCTGAGGGATTTTATCAGGTTCTTGCCACTGGAGTTACAACCTGGTTATTAGACAGAGCTGGACGAAGGATCCTACTTATCGTAAATTCACTTCCCTGTGAATTCCTAGTTTCAAGTTATCAGTAAATGACATTTTTAACTTTTAAAATGACTTGAAATTGCAGGTTTCTACTTCTGGCATGACTTTAAGTCTGCTTGCAGTTTCTGTTGTATTCTTTCTCAAGGTATGTTCAGTTATGTTCTACTGCACTATTTGTAATGGTATGCTAGTACATGGATTATGAATAAAATAATATGGGATACTGTATAGGCCATTTCATTTCATTCCATGGAATATTATTTTATCATTTTCAATGGATTATTCTTTTCAGGATAACATTTCACATGATTCTCACACATACTACATCTTAAGTATGATCTCCTTGGTTGCTCTCGTGGTATGTCTCAGTTTTGTTTGTTCTGAAAATCCGCGTTCTAGTCTGGAATCTATGCAAAATATCTCAAACCGGATAATGTATTCAGGCTTTTGTCATTTCCTTCTCCTTCGGCATGGGTGCCATTCCATGGCTGATGATGTCTGAGGTACTGTACTTTAACTCACGTTCTACTACAACAAAGCCTTTTTAGTTCAGAGAACGACGTAGGCAGATGCTGTACTTATCTGAAGACTTGATGCAAACTTTTATATATACTGTCAGATCCTCCCGGTTAGCATCAAGAGTCTCGGAGGAAGCTTCGCAACACTTGCCAACTGGCTGACATCCTTTGCTATAACCATGACTGCGAATCTGTTGCTCACCTGGAGCGTTGGAGGTCCATACCTTTTCTCTCCTCTGTTGCCCATGGTAGGATTATGAACAATGATATCTGATGCAGGTTTGTTTTCCTCTCTTTTTTTCCCCCAAATCCAACAGGCACCTTTTTCTCCTACATGATTGTGAGCGCTTTCACCCTCCTGTTCGTCATTCTTTGGGTCCCGGAGACGAAGGGGAAAACTCTAGAGGAGATACAATGGTCATTCCGCTGAGCTTTGTAGCGCATGGATAAGTATCACACAAGATGGTGATTCGCCTGAGTTTTTGTAATAGTAAAAGGCAAGGGTAAGTGATTGGAAATATCTCTTTTTCTAGCATTCTCTCTGTTCATACAAGAAACAGTATAAACACGATACTCTGATTTTAGCACGGCCTGGTCTACTTCAAGCCAAGAATTTTAAAAATTTTAAAAATTTGAAATCCTTTCTGAATTCTGAGCAGCTACGTGCCTCCTTCCTTCACAGGGGTTACAGTAGTGCGTGTATAGAAGGAAAGAAACGCACGCCTAGACTCGTATCGCGGGGAATGTTCGCGACCGAAAAACTCGGCCCACATAAGAGTAAGCTAAGAGGCCCATGTCCAATGTTGACCAACGCGAAGAGGAGCCTGGGCCTCGGCAATGGCCCCACGCAAGCGAGCTTCCCGGTGATCATCGATTTTTGGAGCTGGCGTGACCTACCTCACTGCTCAACTCAAAAGGGCGAGCATCCCTTTGTGTCCATAAAGCATTTGAACCCAATGAAGATGAATATTGTTAGATGGCACAAGAAATTTAAACGACTGATAGTTTAGTACGTGAGCTTAATTCAAGGCACACTTGCATTTGTCCTGGTTAGGCAGAGTACAACTCTGTGCTGATCTTGTTGCAAAACTACGTAACGCGCGCGGTCGTAAAAAACTTGCTCTGCCACTAAGCTAGGAGAGATGGAGAATCCATTCCAGTAAGCTGGCTGGTACTGACTAATAGTACTGGAACAAGGAGGGCCTCTCCCTGACGGCGAACGCCGGCGAGGAGGGCACCCCGTTGAGCATCCACGACAGGCAGGGCCCGTCCGCCGCGGCGCTGTCGCCGTACGCTGCGAACGACGCCGACTTCGTTGTCCCGGCCGCCGAGCCGTAGCATCCCCACTGCGGCGGTGGCTGATGCTGCCGCGCGTAGGCGCCACACGCGTACGACCCGGGACCGAGGCTGCCGTGGCACTGCGTCGGCGCCGGGGCGACGGCCGCCGCCGCGCGCCGCTCTTCCTTCTTGTACCGGATCCCACACGCGTTGCACAACGACTGCAGATAGGAGCGAGGCGCTGAAGGTTAGAATCGATCATGTGTCTGATGCATGAGATTTTTCGATCCTTATCAGTAAATACGTTGTCTTTCAATATTTAACTTTTCAATCTTTAGCACTAAATACGTTTTTACTTTAAAATATAATATTTCTTTAAAATTTTAACATTTTTATTGTTTTCGCTTCAACGCATGGGTGCGAAAAGGGTGTCGTGAGAGAGAAGGGTAAAGAAACGAGAGTGCACACGGACCTTGGGTCCCCGCGGTCCGTTCCGCCAGAGAGGCGTCGACGAGGTGTCGCAGTTCGCGCACCGCCGGGCGGGCTCCTTGCAGGACGCCACCGCGCTGCCGCCTCCAGCTTTCGCGTGCGCGCCCGCCTCGGCCCGTCGCGTGGACGGCGTGGCGAGCGACAGCGTGCAGTCCACCGGCCCGCCGCCGTAGCCTAGCTGTCCTCCTCCCGCCGTGACGGGAAACATCAGCGAAAATGCGGGGCCACCGCACCGCCCGCCGCAGTCGCCGCCGGCGTCGCGCATCCCGCACGCGCACGGCGCCAGCTCCTGCAGCATCCTGCCTGTGCAGGTACTCCAATCTGCCGCGCGGCTTCGCGGTATATATCGGGGCAGGGATTAACGAGTGGATGCGTGGTGCGCGCGAGCAACGGGATCGAGGGGCTCTGTCGGTTCTCGGAACCGGCCACCACTTCCTCTCCTCCCAGCGCTCGTGCTCGTGCGCGCGGCAGCACGGCCGCGATCTCGAGCGGGTGGCTGGCTGGCCGGGTGCCGTGTCGACTGGCGAACGAAGCAGCTGTGCCTGTGTGCGCATGTGGCTCTGAAGTCTGGGTTGTTTTTTATAACGACGACGACGTGGATTTGGTTGGCCTTTTGCGGGGATGCACGGCGATTTGGATTCGGCGGCCGGCCGGCCGGCGCGCGAAGCGAAGCGATGCGATGCGGCTTTGGAGTTCGCGACTTGGGAGGGGTGCGTGCGCATGTCTGCTGCGCTGTTCGGCGGTCCGTCCGCTGCAGGTTGCAGCTTGCAGGTGCGAAGGCGGGCGGTCAAGGAGGTGCCGCAATGGGGCGGTCAAAAGACAAGCGCGCTCGGCCACGTGCAACCGGGAGCAGTCTCCCATGCATTCCGACTGCCGGCCGGTGTCATGGATGTGTTTGCTCGCTCGAGATGAGCAGAGAGCGATTAGAATAGCAGTTTGCCGATCACGAGGCGCGCAGTCCCGATCCGATCTGTTCGTCCTCTCCAGTCTCCACCCCGACCGTTTATTTATTTTACTCGTACTCCAGCAGTGTAACCAAGGTGATGTACTCCTACACATGTTAATGTACGATATGGAACATTCTCTGGTGCTTGTACATACAGTCTGGATATGCATGGATTCTTCAGTACTACTGCACGCAGTATACAGTGAATGTCTGTTTACATTTTGAAGATCATGTCACTGTCAAAATAACAAGAATTATAAAGGCGAAGGAAATACGTACACGGCTGATTTCGCTCATCCTGCATATCCTGGTACTGCGCTTTCCGTAGCTTGCATCGGAACGGGGAACACGGTCAAAGGTTAAATTCTCCGGACGTCATGTCGCCGCTTTCCTTTGCAAAAATGAAAAGCATGTCGCAATACCAGGCTACACTAGCATCAAACGGTGCTCATGATGATCGAGCTGGGCTGGAGCAGTCGCCTGCGGGAACTTGTAAACAGCAAAGAAAAGCGAAGAGGATATAATCGAAAGAAGCAAAAGCCGTTCAAAAAAGGCCCCAGATCGAATCGAATCAGAAAGACGACCGACCATGGATGATTGGCTCGCGCGCTCTTTCAGTTTAATCTCTGCTTCGTCCTCCTCGATGATCGGTGGCCACGCGCGCAGCTGGTTAATAGTAAGTCAAAGGTGGCAGTGCAGGGTGATCGGTCGCAGAGAAAGCCAAAGCCGGTGGATTGGAGCCCAATGATTCCGTTTGCCGCTGCTCATCAACCCATCCATCGATCCGTCCGCCAAATTTTAAAGTGCCGACACGACCGCCAGTCTGCGATGATGGAGCTGCACAGTTAGGTTTTTTTTTTTTTTAAGCTGGAGCTTTTAAGTTTTAAAAAAAGCTGGTTGGTAACTTAGTTGAAAAGTGATTGATGAAATTTAGATGTTGATTTTTATAATATACATTTAGTTTTTCTGCACATCAAAAGTTAGAAAAATATTTTTTAATAAGCTTTTTAGTTTTTAGTTCATTTTTACAAAAGTTAATTTTTCAGCATTTCAAAAATTAATTTTTTAAAATTTTGTTTGTTTCAACTTTTTAATTTTTAGATTTTCAGTTAGAAAAGAAAAGCTGAAACTGAGGCCCTTAGCAGTACGTCGGAGGATCGATGCGTTATCAGGCGGCCGGTTGATGATGCATGCCCGTCTTCCAAGCCATATAGTATCACAAAGTACTACACTGCATTGCGAGTTTGCGACTATACCAAACAGGCCATAGAGGAGTACTACGCATCCTACCTCTGATAATTTCTGCTTTAACAACGGTTCTTACTCCACTTTTGATGACCTACTGGGTGTACTCCTCAGAGTATGTGTTTGTAGCTTTGCAAGCCTTGTGCTCTGTGCCGATTACTGAATCTTCACCAGTAAACAAAGGCGACGGCCAGGGCTGGGCCTAGAGATCGGTGTCGTTTGATTGCCTGGAACACATGAATCCATGGGCATGGAGACCAGGATCCTTTCTCTCTCGTTAATCGCTGAGATGGCAGAGAGATATGGAGTAGGGGATTAGCATCTTTTGGGAGGCGCGATTTGTACCAGTAGCTCCGTGCATGTGAGATACTACAGTGCTATTCACCCTTGGTTCTCTAGGACTCAACCATTCGTCGATCGATAACCATTCTCTGCCCTGGCCTTCTCGGGCACTGCATGGTGGATCCATGCGTCACGCGGTCAATTGTTGAAGCTTGGATGACGGGGAAGCCATGAAATCATAACGGTAAACGGTGGTTAAACAGTGACTCATCGTTTAATTTTTTTTCAGTTTAAACGGTTGTTTAAACAGGTTTAATCAAACTTAAAACGAGATTAAATGGTTTAAACGGTCTCAATAGACACCCTCTGTTTACAATTTAAAGGAGTTTAAACGTTGTTTAAAACCGTTTAGAGGCGGAGAAGGAATCCTTGAAATGTGCTCCTACCGTCGTGCAGCAAAGGGTCATCAGGCTTATTCCCCAGGTCCAAGCACATCCCCGCCTCTGGCTTCAAAATCCTCCTCCATTTGAGCCTGATCGCAAAGCAGGCCGAGGCCCGGAAGCGGAGGACGGGGTGAGTGGGCCTGAAAGAGAAACTGAGCCCCCCGACAATCCCGAGCTGGTAAACCGTCCTCAAGCTCTTGAACAAGAACTTAACAGCCCTAGAAAATTGTCCTAAAAAAACAGCCCTAGAAATTTCAGAAGACAATCACAGATCGACAAAATGACTCACCCTTCCATCCACGCCAGAATAGTTGTCATCCAGCCTTGTAAGCGACGGAAGGCCCTGGCAGCATTGGGCAGTTCTCCTGCATTATTATTAAGTACAGTACCCCATATTTTAACTGGAAGCTTACTTCAGTTGCAGCTGGCTAGTACTCTCCAGTTTGTTTCCCAGCATCATAGTGGCTTAATTAAGCACTTGATTAAGCCAGTCTGTACTTATTAGTTCACCACGACACTATGCTGTACCCCAACAAAAAGAACGTGATACACAGTTGGATCAGCCGCGCCGTGGTTGTGATAATACTTTAAAAATTGCAAGTTGTAGGTCGAAATGTTACAGTGAGCCGGATGATAGTTGGCTTGCTGCACATGCCTAATTTTTCAGGTGAAATTTGGTCCCTTAAAGCTGGAAAATAAGAAAAACAGCGTCATGTAAAATCCCGGCGATCCTCGCCAGGAAGAATTCCTTTTTTAAGAAAAAAAAGGAAAAATTGAGCGAAAGAAAAAAAAAAGTTTAAACGTGAATCAGGGGATAAACTTGCGAGAAGAAATTTTAACCCACCGCGCCCTGTTTAACCAGGTTAGAGCTAAAAGTGTCCAAATCTGATGAACTTTGTTGCAGTTCCCCAGCGTGTGCCAGCCTCTTTTCTCGAGACAATGATATGCAAGCTCATCTAGAGAGTCCAAAGGTAACGCCAACGATGACAGAAAACCAAATGCTCATTTTCTGTATAACAATGTTTAGATTGTACAGTAGTCGTCCTTTCTTTATCATATTATTATGATTGAAAAGTACAACGATGGTTCAAGCAACGCAGATCTCTCTGTCACCACTTGAATACTGAGTAGTGCTGGTTTTTTCAGACAAGAGTCGTGTGAGCTACAAGATCCCATCTACAACATGCCCTATACTAATGTTTACATCAAGGCCAGTGATTGAGTAAATACAGCTAATAGTGATCAAAACTTTGAGTTGAACAAAACAATCACATAGTACTTCATTGATCGATTCATCGACATAATCAAGACACTCGTTTCTCATCACCATGAATCCCTCGTGAAAAAAAATAAAAGAATGGCCCCTCCTATGGACCACCACTATCTAGCAGTAGATGACAATAACCGGCAGCAATTGCTGAACGGACAAATATACTTCATTCTTAAATTAATGTCGTCGTTGATTTTTACAATCAACTTTAATCATTCATTTTATTCAAAAAATTTACTCAAATATGTAAAAATTTAAGTTGTAATTCTAATGATAAATTAAATTATATCAAAATATATGAAATTTATTAAAATATTTTAAATAAAATAAATAATTAAAATTAAATTTAAAAGTCAACGACGACGACGTCCATTAAAGAACAGAAAAAGTACATAGTTGCAACAACTATAGGTTATGCGTGATCTCGTCAGCGATCAGCTACTGCAAACTTACCACACGTCCCCCTTACTATGATTTCCCAGGCCAGATGATCCATGAAGTACAGACCAAAGATCCAATGCTGACGAACACGTAGTTGCAGAAGCAAAGGGACCTGCAGCGAGCCTGGGGATTCTTCTATGGACCATGGCAATCATGCCCTGAAAAGGCAGCACCGTTTTGTCACACTAATAACCATAGTCGTATGAGGAATCCATCGATCCATGCTGTAAAAATCTTCGATTTGGAGCTGGAGCGCCCATGGATGTGATGTGGTCACGGGGATGCTATTGCTGGGGCTTGTGTGTCGGGAATCCATCGATGAGCTCCACGGGGTACCGGTCAATGCAGTCCTCCCATGGACTGTTTGGTGATGGCTTGACGTTGCGCAGGGCGTGCCAGACCGCGCTGTTGCACTTGAACCCGCTGCCGAACGCGATCTGCCAGATGCGGTTGCCACGGCGGACGCGGCCCTTGGCCTCCATGTACGCGAGCTCGTACCAGATGGAGCTGCTCGACGTGTTGCCGAACCGGTGGAGCGTCATCCGGGACGCCTCCACGTGCACCGGCTGCAGCTGCAGGTTCTTCTCCAGCTCATCGATCACGGCGCGCCCGCCGGCGTGGATGCAGAAGTGCTCGAACGCGAGCTTGAAGTCCGGGATGTACGGCTTGATCTTGGCGTTGAACAGCTTCTTGGCGACGAGCGTGGCGAAGAAGAGCAGCTGCTCGCTGAAGGGCAGGACGAGCGGGCCCAGCGTGGTGATGTTCGTCTTGAGCGCGCCGCCGGCGATGGCCATGAGGTCCTTGGACAGCGACACGCCGGTCTTGCCCTCGTCGTCCTGTTCCTGGTACACGCAATTGAACGCCTTGTCGTCCGCGCCCTTGTGCGTTCGCACGACGTGCTTGAGGCTGTACTTGGCGCGCCGGCGGTCGGCGCCGCGGTTGGAGAGCAGCACGGCCGCGCCGCCGACGCGGAACAGGCAGTTGGGGATCAGCATCGACTTGCGGTTCCCGAAGTACCAGTTCTGGGTGATGTTCTCTGTGCTCACCACAACGGCATACGTGTTGCGGTGCACCTGCAGCATGTCGCGGGCGAGGTCAACGGCGATGACGCCGGCGCTGCAGCCCATCCCACCGAGGTTGAAGCTCCGGATGTTGCCCCGGAGCTTGTACTTGTTCACGATCATCGCCGAAAGGGACGGCGTGGGGTTGAAGAGGCTGCAGTTGACCACGAGGATGCCGACGTCCTTTGGCTTCACGCCGGTGGACTTGAAGAGGTTGTCGAGCGCGCCGAACATGACGGTCTCGGCCTCGGCGCGAGCGTTGGCCATTGTGGGCTGCGGCGGGAGGCAGTGCATAGCCTCGGGGACGTAGGTCTCCTCGCTGAGGCCGGAACGCTCAAGGATCTTGCGCTGGAACTCGAGCGCGTCGTCGGAGAAGCCGCAGAGCCTGGAGTGGCTCATGAACTCCTCGAAGGGGACCTTGAGGTGGGCGGGCGGCTTGTAACACGCGAAGTCGACGAGGTAAACTGGGCGGGGCCGGGTGAGCACGTAGACCGTGGCGCCGAAGACGAGGACGGCGGAGAGGACGAGCACCGAGACGAGGTTGTACTGGAGGTGAACCCAGAGCTGGCGCAGGTCGTCCGGGTCCGTGCGCCCGGCCTCGAGGAGGATCACGGCCATGAGCGGGAGCAGCAAAAGCGTGAGCAGGTGGGTGATGAGGTAGTGGTACCCCAGCTTCACGTACTTGAGGTTCACGCTCTGGAGGAAGTCCGGCAGCCGCCGGTGCGGCGGCGACGCCGCCGCGGCCGCCGGCGAGCCGGCTGCGCTCCCGTTCATCGTTCCCCGCTCACGCGCCTAGATCTGGACACGGAGTCGGAGTCAAAGATGGGAGGTGCGGTCCGAGTCCCCCGATGCGTGGGGGGACTGGCTGAACGGATTCGTCCGGTTGGGGGAGGCGTTATCGGTCTTGAGGTAGGCGGGGTCGTGGATGGGGTGGAGATGGTGCGGCGGCGGAGGTAAGGAAAAGGTGGATGAGTGGGTGTGGAAATGGAGGATGGCCGCCGGAGGAGGAAGCAATTCCGCCGGCGGAGGAGGCGGAGGCGGAGGCGTCTGTTGTGGCGACGGACAGGGGATAAATAAATAATCGACGGGGTACAGAGGCCGGAGGGGTTTTGGTTCTTGGGATAAATAAACAATTTTGCAGGAACACCCTCCTAGGATTGGGAATTTCAGTTACAGGTTAATTTGACTTCTTCCACGGACCACGGTGGCTAGCCAAAAAAAATTTCAGACGGTTCAAAAAAATTATGGAGCATATGAATACAAACTTACTATGTGATCCAGAAACCTTTTCAGTCGTGTCCAAATGAAGAGGCTAGGTGTTACAACAGAGGAGAATTTTTTACTATTTACTCTCATACCATCACAGCGCTTACATCATTATAAAATGCAAATTCTGAATTACACTTTTGAGGACAACAAAAGAAAACTTATGTCGACTGTTATATTACAATCGTTGACATCATCAGACATCTAGATGTTGGACAATTCACTCCACATGACATTAAACGGGAAGCAAAATCTTTTTTTAAAATATTTTTTGTGATAACTGATTCATTATCATAACGGCTGCACATGACTGCTTCAAGATATCCGTCGCCATGCTGTAACAGACGTTTCTTATTGCCAAAATATAAAAGTTACCAGGAGCGTGTTAAAAAAAAAGTGGCAGACAGCGACGGGATGCCGAACAGAAATCTCTGTTCTCAGCGGGATGTGACTGAAAAGAAGCTCGGGGCTCAGGAAAGCGAAAAAGATTCTCCAGGTGGAGGAAAACGGAGCGTAGCCCCGGCATCCGGTTCCGCGCCCAGGCTGGCCCTCGTGCTCTGCTCCGCTCGCCGGTCAGCACGCACAGGCACTCGAGTCGCCGTTACGCAACGTCGGAACCAGGTTTTGCCGAATCACGACCGCCGCCGATGACAAGTTGACAACAATGTTGGCCGGCGGACGCGGGGACAGCGACAGCGTGCAGCGCGTTGTGGCGAACGGCCGCATCCCCTGCCGATCCTGTCAAAAACATGGTGAGCGTCTGCGCGACACGGCTACCGTCGTCGACGACGGCTGCGAGCGAGACATCCGTCCAGCCCGGGTTTACCGTTCGTCCTCTCCCGCGTCGTGAAGCACGTGTGACAACAACCCCCCCCCCCCCCCCCCCCCCCGCAGTATTTCGCTGTTCATCGGCCGCCACGCGAGCTCCGGTCGGCAAGAAAGGAGAGAAACCGTGGTTGTCACGGAGAGAGCGTGGCCTTCTGACCGTGAAGAACGGGGCTGTTTGGAAGTTTCGAAAGTGGAAGAAGAAGTCACTCGCCGCCTTGTTCTTCTCCACCACTGCTCTCACACGTTCTTTCGTTCGTGCCGTCCATCTCGCTCTAGAAGATCAAAAGGCAAATAGACCTCTCTCTCTCTCTCTCTCTCTCTCTACATCACCGAGAAATTCGTGGGAGCAAGACAAGCGGTCGCTGGCCCGAAACAGACGGAGGACTCCTACATGTGGATTTGTTGTTTCTTATTACCTGGAACGACCACTCGTGAGTAGGGGTGATAAATGTTGATAATGATCTGCAGGCAAAGAATAAAACAGGTATTGTTTCGTGATTTTGTAGATTGATCCTTAATCACGAATGCTAATGCATGTTTTATTCTTTGCTTCTAGATCATTATCCAATATTGCTCTGATATCAAATGTAGGTTATACTTAGAGCTTAATATTTAGGATCACTATTTTTTGATACTCGTGCTAACGCTATAATTTTAAAAAATATTAAATTAAAAAAATTAATATATTAAAATTAAAATTTGAAGTTTCTCATTTTTTATCACCTAAAAAGTTAAAGTTTACATGCATCGTATCTAAAATTTGATGTGCTTTAAAAATTCCTGAATAAATAAATGTATTTTTTTTACACTCATTATCTTGTTACTTTAATAATTGTAGCAAAAATTTAATCCTGAGTATATTTTTATCCCGCACATGTATTAATATGCATCCTAGTCAAAATAACATACTTATTTTAATATTATGCACAAAAATAGTAAAGAAAAAATATTCACAGTAATGATTTGATTTATTAATATTTTTTTTCCATCTCAACCATATATGAAGTCAATCAAATCTCTACTCGTAGTATTTTTTTTCTTTACTATTTTTATGTATAATATTAAAATAAGTGTGTTATTCTGACTATGATGCATATTGATACATGTGTAGGATACTCATGATTAAATTTTTGATACAATTACTAAAGTACCTAAATAATAACTGTAAAGAGAATATACTTATATTTGTTCAGGAATTTCTAAAGCGCATCAAATTTTAGATATGATACATTAACCTTTAAAAGTGAAGAATATGAAACTTCAAATTTTAATATTAACGCATTATTTTTTAAGTTAATTTTTCCTTAGATAATAATGTTTAGTACTTCTAAAATTTGTATTTTAAATCCAGAAGAGCTTAGTTAATATTAATATATAATTTTTAAGTTAATACTTTGTATATATCAAATATTTATTGACACATAATAAGATTCTAAGTATTTTTAAGTTAATATTAATAGTTATAGTAGATCCACGTTAACCAACTGCCCCAGCGCCGACCTCAATCAGCTGCACGTATTTCCTCCATGGAAAGCCTGTTTAACAACTTTCTGTTTTCCTTTGTTTTTTCAATCTATTAACAAATAATGGTTTTTGTTGTCAACAAAAGGGAAGATTTGGAAGAGATTAACCGTTAGATTTGTAAAGTGCGTTGGAGGAGAAATTTGATCCGTCGAATTTGTAAAAAAGAGATAATTTTGAGTGCATTTTTCGTGTACACGTATTCTAACTCATTTCTGTTAGAGACATTTTACCATGTGTAAGTAGAAAAGAAAATTTGTGCTTTTTATGTAGTAGAGATTAGCATAAAAATATGAACACAACCTCATAATGCGAAATTTGGTGTAGGAACCGTGTCCTCGAGATAGATCTCATTCATTGTGTTTGGGGTAGAGACTGATCTCTATAGTTGTGCACTGGATTGGACCCTCCTTCTTCTGTTTTTTTCTTTTAATCTGTCCAGTGACGGCTCCTGATGCACTAGAAGGGTTGACGGTCTTCAGATCCTTTCAGCACCTATTATGATTGGGCTTTGGGTTTGGGAGGTGGTAGTTGCGAGATTGTGCGTGTGTCTCTGTTCTGGGCATCACTCACCTATTTATAGGCTGCTGCATTACCTGAGGCCGCAACCAGTTGTCGGTTATGACACTAATCATGGTGTGGTTGCATAGAGACTTGATTCCAGTCGAGACTCGGCTCCACTTATGCATAGCCAATTATCTATAATTGCAATGCATTGTTTCTTGATTTCATAGATTGATCCTTAATCATGAAAGCTAATGCATGTTTTATTCTTTGCCTGCAAATCATTATCCAACAATAAAAGGATTCCATCTGTGGATGCTTTTACAAATTACTTTAATATTTACTAAATTTTAGTTAAAAAATAAAATTTTGATTCAATCCTAATGCATTCCGGTCCTTATAATTTTTAATTTATTTTTTCAGCCCGTTTTCACCTGTCACGAGCTGCGCGAGAAAAGAGGATTTCAGTTAGCCACTCCTATTTTCCTACTGCCACCACGAGATGAAAACGAAGTTTACTTTACCAGCCGGCTCGCTTCACACCGTTGGGACGGATGTGGAATTACCCAACCGCTTTCCCCTAAAATCCAGCGATTCTCCGCACCCAAACCCAGATTACTCTGTCGGAGTCACAGACGGTGACGCGACGGCTTTCACAATCTGGAGCTGGCGGCTCGGATTTTTTAATTATCAATTACTACTCTGTCTCATAAAAAATTTATTTTTGACTTTGATTTACTGTATTTTTTCTTTTGATAAAAAATTTATATAAATTTGATAAAATTTAATAATATAAAATTTATATTTTTAAATTCATCATGAAAAATATTTTTATAATATATAATTTATGTATTCATAAAATTTATCAAATTTTGAAAATTCATTTATCAAAGAGAGAAACAAAACATAATCTAACAAATATAAAATTAGACTATTTTCCTTCGAGCTTTCTTCTTCCTCCTCCTTCGTTGCCGTCGGTGTCCTGTTCATGAGGAGTACAGCTGAAAGCGACCTCCGGCTTCAATGGCTCCGGACAGTCGCCCATGCGGCGAACAGTTGAGAATCCACCAGAATTTTCTGTTTTTACGTTTCAAGCAACAAATTTGAAGTACTTTTAGCTCAGGATGTTTGTCTGCAAGCCTTCTTGCGCGTCTGCAACTGGGACCAACTCTCTCCCTCCCTGCAACTGCAGCCGGTAGAAAGCAGCAAACGGATCCGGTACCGCTGATAAACATGACAAGCAAAGGAGCAGTCTGGTCGATCTGCGTTGCACAATCCGCAAGCTTCCTGCTGAAAAGTCTGTCTGATATTGTATACCACCATCTTGGAAGTGCTCGGTCAGACCCCGTTATCAGGCATCCAGGCATGTGCCTTGTCCTCGGAGACAATGCTTGCTTCGTCAATCTTGCAAGAGCACCTCCACCTCATCTCGCCATGATAAACTACTAGCTTTTGGTGAGATGCAACTTGTATCATGAGCTGTTCATCTCGATGGCTCGTGTAAAAAAGAAAGCCTGATCTGAAACCTCTCGAGATCTTCAGTTAAATATTTCAGCTGCATGTGGAGCCTTTCAATCTGTAAGTGGTGCGGACTAATCCGCTAGCCCGCCTAATCCGCCCCACTAAAAATGTGCTAGCGGCGGTTGCGGCAGCCCACGTATTCTGCAGTGGATTGAAGCAGGTCGCACCATTTGACCCGCTGGACTTTGCGGGCGCGTCTGCATAGTCCCACAACACCCACGATGCCCGCTCTGGAGGAGAAACCTGCTTGGAGTGCTGCAGGACCATCTATGAGATCCAGCTGCTCCCCACACAACAGCGACGACGACGAAGGCAACGGCAGGCCTCCTCCTCCCCCACGCGACGGCGACAGCATGCCCCCTCCTCACTAGCTCCAAGGCGACGGCGACATTAAGCCCCCCTCGCGAAGGCGACGACGACGGCAGGTCACATCCTCCTCGACGCGACGGGCCCATGTGAATGCCTCCACGCAGAGATGCACGCAGCTCGCTGACCTCTGGTTCTCGAGGAGTCGAGAGCTTGATTGGATGCTAGTACTCTTCGCCACCTCCCTTCTTCAGTGCTATTCTCCTGTGTGGTCACCGGCGATGCCATGGGTGCTTCCAAGCTGCTCGTCATCCTTTCATTCTGTTTTCTCTTTTTTGTTTCCGATTCGCAGGATCTCCATTTTACTGGAACCAATCTGTTCTCCACCCCGATTGTCTCTTGTTTGATACTCTACATAACTCCATCGTAGCACTTGATTAAGGTTGTTTTTTTTTTATGAATCTGCCATTTTTCTTAGTTTTTGATATATACATGTTCCGGTACATTTTGGTGTGATAAATTTTTTTTATGAGGTGTGAAGTACTCTCTCTATTTTTAAATTATTAACACTGTTGATTTTAGACATCAACTTTGATCATTCATTTTATTTAAAAATATTTAATGAATATTATATATTTTGTTATAATTTGTTTTATTATCAAATTAGTTAGAACTATGAATTATAATTTTACCCATTGAATTAACTTTTTAAATAAAATGAATAGACAAAATTGATGTTTAAAGTCTCATAGCTTTCTTAAACTCGAATTTTCCACCGCTCAATACCTGTTATTTAGCAGTTTGTAGCATTGTTAGTACTATTTGCCTGTTCTAATTTTTATTGTATTTGGAAGGCACTGTACGTGTGTTTTGAAATACTATTCTTGAATAGATATGCTGAATTATTTTAATGTTGGCACATTAGACGGCACACCGGAAGTCAGAATCCTGCGGCAACCACAAGCCGCAAAAAACACACGCCCACAACGTCCACCGGTATCAAGTGGACATCCGTAGTATAACTAGCAGGTCCCGCTCAGCCAGTTAGTAAAATTACGTGGATAAAGCGGCAGATAGCAGGCATCCCACCTACACCTTGAGGAGCCTTCCACGAATTGATTCCTTGTCTGATTGACTTCTCCGTCTCTTGTACGAGTAGAGTCGACGTACGCTTGTACAAGCTTCAGATACAAGGCTTGGACCAGAGAGATGCGCGCAGCTGGTCAGTTAGAAATCGCGAGCACTGCTGCGTAGTACTACTCCTCTGCAAAGCATATACTGGCATATATACCGTTTCGTCAAATCATTAGAGAATTGGTGTCACTGACAAGTTACAATCTTTTCTCAATGGGATGACGGGATCCAGTTAGCAACTGCTAAGTGGCCTGGGAATCGATGCTGAAATCGACGTCTCACCAAAACAGCCAAAAATGACAGAAGATTATAAGGAAACGATCATCAGTTAACCATGCAGGCGTGTGACCGAGTTCCGTTTGAACGGACCGAGGATTCAGCCAACCGGATATCGTAGAGATATTGCGTCCTATTACATCAGCAGCTGCAGACGTTGTCCTATGATCTGATTAGACAAATGTTTAAGCATTTTCTTAGGCTTATCTTCTAGTAGTCGCGTAACTAGAAGCAGATGATGCGGATCAAGAATTCGTTGTTTGCTGAACATGATGGGCGACCAATCGTTAATGTCAAGTTAGTTTATATTTGAAGCTAGAATTATCGAAATGGTGATCCGAAGTCTCGGAAGGAATGAAGGTCAATGTGTTACAGATGTCTAGGTGTCCCTAGTTTGCTGACCTTTCATTATTCTAGCATTAAGCATCGGCTATATGTCATCGATTTGTGATGATCTTCACTTCTTTTGAACTGTTCAACCACCCAACGAGCCACCAACTGTCTCAAACTGTGGGGAATCCGCTTGGAACAGCCCGGAAGAAATTCACCTGGAGCAGGATCTTCTTTTGTTGCTCACTAAAGGCCAATAACAAACAGCACAAAGTAAATGCAAATATTTGAGAACACTACTCCTGCTCAAGACGTGCTTGGCATTTAGCCACGCGGCCATGGCCAGAAACAGAGGCAGTGGTCTGACGAACATATGGCGACGATACATTGCTGAAGTTAGTGTGCGCCTGGCAGTGATTCCTTATGCTCCCAGGTTTCGTGCAGATCGTGGTTTTGCCGACAAATTCAAGGAGGGAAAAGGATCCTGTGCGATGCCAAACGTGTTAACGGATTCTTGGTTTCCAAACCGAAGTTTCATGAAGGATTCTGCCTTTGATGTGGCCCGCAGAGAGAACATGAACGTAACTGGGGAAAAGAAGGGAGCCCTCGGAACGGACGAGCTGTTTCTTTACTTCTCCTCCGGCTGCCATTTGATTCGACAAGCTGCGACCGGCCCAACTGCGAGGATCAGCAACGGCCCATATCTCAAAACTGTTCATCGCCAACCGGCCGAAACAAAAGGAACAATCAGGAACGTACGAAGAGAGGCCCAGTACATAAGCCCAGCCCATCTTTGCAGGCCGAACCGCCTCAGAGGAACCGCCTTCTGCCTTTACTCCATCGGGGGGGCCTATCACGGTCCACCACGTACTCCCAGCTCGCACACGCGGTGCACCGGGAGCCCATTCGTTTGCCGCTGCGGGTCCCACTTGCCCGCTCCACCTTTCGGCATTGTCACGCACGTATAAATTCCTCACCCCACCACCTCCCTTCTTCGTCTGCATCGGCGCGCCACGAAGGAGCCCAAAGCCAGACGGAACCGAGAGACAGCGAGAGAGGGGAATCGAATCCAGAGACGGCGCCTCCCTCATCCGCTGCTCCACCCAGACCAAGCCTTACCGGCGCGAGTGACGATGCTGCGCGCGGCGGGCAAGCGTCTCATCGCCGCGGCGGGCGGCGGCCACCACCCGGCACAGGCAGTGTGCCCCACGGTGGCGCCGGCGGCCGCGGGGACGGCGAGGAGAGGGTACCACGAGCGGGTGGTGGACCACTACAACAACCCGCGCAACGTGGGGACCATGGACAAGGACGACCCGGACGTGGGTACCGGGCTCGTCGGCGCGCCGGCGTGCGGGGACGTCATGAAGCTGCAGATCCGCGTCGACGAGGGGTCCGGCAAGATCGTTGACGCGCGATTCAAGACTTTCGGCTGCGGATCCGCCATCGCGTCGTCCTCCGTCGGTGAGCGAACCTAGCGCCCCGTTCCCTCTTGTAGGATGATCGGTTTTTCTTTTGCCGCTTGTGTGAATTAGTTGAGCCCTTATAGTTGTTTCCTTAGGGTGTAAGGTGTATTGTGAAAAAAGTGTGTCCTGTATAGATGAGCAGATTTATTTACGCCTTCGTCATCTGAAGTAATTACTGGATCACCAGAAATGAGTTCCAGAGTCAAATTGTATACGCCTGTAAGGATAGTGATTACTGATGTGATTTCAGTATCTGATTTTTTTAACAATTTTTTAACAAGTTACATAAAAAAATAAATGTTGCTGATGACGCTAGAACTAGAAGGAAGGCTTGAGAACCTCCGATCGTATGGTTGACAGCCACACGCTCTAACCTAAGTAACCAACTGAGCGTCTATTACAAATTTTACCTGTCTGTTCCATGTTGTCAATGCTTCGGTTTAATCATTCTGCTCATATTAGTGTACAGTGACTAGTAT
>BCLH01001242.1:0-34525 GCA_001602315.1 Zoysia pacifica
TCTAATGAAATCTCTTTTTCTAATATGAAAGTTTGTAGACGTCATCTATTTTCACTTTTTTATATCACAAATTCTACCTGTAATTTTAAATTCTATCTCTAATTACATCTCTTCTTCCAATATTAAAGTTTGTAAATGTCATCTGTTCCCACTTTTTTAGTGTCACAAATTCTATCTATAATTTTAAATTCTATGTCTAATGAAATCTCTTTTTCTAATATGAAAGTTTGTAGACGTCGTCTATCCCACTTTTTTAATCACCAATTCTATTTGTAATTTTAAATTCTATCTCTAATGAAAAATCTTCTTCTAATATAAAAATTTGTAGACGTCATCTATCCCACTTATTTAGTGTCACAAATTCTATCTGTAATTTTGGTATTACACATTCTATTTCTAGAGTTCTATCTCTAATGAAAAAAAAATACTCTTCTAATGTAAAAGTTTGTAGACCTCGTCTATCTCACTTTTTTGGTATCGCACATTTTATCTCTAACTAAAAGAATAGTAGATTCAATCATTTTCGTCCTCGATTTCTGTTAGACCCCTCCCCACCGTCGCATCTTCGCATAGAGTTGCACAGTGACTCCAACTCCCACAATAGCTCGTTGCTGATCCTGTCAAGGACTCCAAACCTTCATGCAACATTTAGCGGCGACTCCAACTGGGACAGACAATACACAGTGACAAAATAAAAAGATTTAAAATAGGGTTAATGCATCGGGGTTTGCTTGGGCTTTACTCACAGTTAGCTTACTTTGCCAAAGGAACAACTCTATGCTCTCCTGGGATGAGTCGGATCCTATATGACATGATATGCAAGGAATCAAGTTACGATTGTTTTTAATCTTAAAATGATATCATATGCGATGATAGCTTTTTATTTTTGAAAGTTGGCTAGTAAATTTAGTTATTAAACTACTTTTAAAATGGTTTTTGAAAACATAAAATATAATTTTAGTTGTTCACAAAATCAGAAAGGTTATAAAGGAATTTTTGAGAAATTTTCAGGATTTACTGTAATCAAATGGATTTATAATGAATTAAATGCTATTTAAACAAAATAAAACATTTACAAAAGTATTTTTAATGAAATTAAATATACAATTTTTATAAAACATAAAGTTTGACTAAAGAAACAAAAAAGTAAACTTTTTAATATTTTATCATGCCAAGGAATAATGATAATGCATTAATGAATTATTATATAATCTGAATTATTTAAATTAATTTTATGCATAAAATAAAAAATAGTTAGCTTCAGAATATACTTCTAGTTGAGAGGATCCTAACAAAATTTATTTCATAATTTTTCGAGCTATGATGAATTTTCTACGAATTTTACAAATTTGAAAGCATTTCTGATCACTTAAATAAATGAATTCGCAAATAATAAAAATTCTAGCCTTGATTGGGCCGGCCACATTGTGGCCCAGTGGGGCAGGCCGCAAGGCTCTGGCTTGCTTGGAGCTGGCCGGCTCAGTGGGCCGGCAGCTGGCCCTGTCGGCCTTGCCGGCGCGCGGTGGCGCGGCTGCCGCAATCCAGCTGCCGGCTCTTGGGGCGATGAGATCAAGTGCCAGGAGGGTCGCCACGGTGCGGGGAGCTCGAAGGAGAGGTTGCCAGGCGGGGTGCTCACCGAAAAAAGGGCTGGCGGCGAGTGGTGGCTCGGAGAGAACTTCGGCGGCGGCATTTTCTCGGTTCCGTCGATGACATCCGTGGAGACTTGTCGCTGGAGCTTCAAGGGATACCGGAGAACACCGGCGTCGAGGTCGTCGCCACCGAGATGGGCCGCAAGGAGGTTGACGTCGAGGCAGGGGCGACGGTGTGACAGACCGCCCCACAGAAGAGACGATCTATCGATCATAAGATCTTATCGGGTGTCACTTGACGAAGCGAGGACTAACAGTACAATTCAAGCACGATAAAATATACTACAAACTGTTGCTTAAGTTCATAAAACCAAGATTTTTGAAAGCGCGGCAGCAATAATCTAAATTAGGGTCTCCTAAAGACTATGCACAAGATGCCATCAAGCCCATACGATGCATCCTCTAGCAGCACACAAACCGCAGCGCGACGAGCAAAGCTCTGAACGGACATAGCCACCTTCGAGGTTGTTTCTGCCGGTTGGTCCAGAGGAGGGAGAGAGAGACCACCTACACAAAAACCACAGAGAGCGAAGCCCTGAGCATTCAAATGCTTAGCAAGTCTTATCTGTCAACGTGGCCAACTACAGCCGACCCCAAGGATGTGATTAGGCTAACTCATATGGAATGGCTATTTGCAAAATCAATGCTAATGTAGTGAATCCTTATATTAAAATTTTAGCAGTAGATTAAGTTCACGAAAGGTAAATTTAGTTTGCTCTAAAAACTATAGAAGACATGGTTACCAAGAAATTAACTATGAACTAAACAAACATTTCATATTATTGATTAGCTTTACATACGGCTTTTGTTCCCAATTAATTGTCATTTGAAATAGGAAAAGGTGCATTTGGAGGAGAGAATGTGCAGTGGAGAGATGTGAGTGGAAGTGTTTTGATGGAACTGGCAATTAGTTGGGAACATAGGGAATACATTATTACTACCACATAAAACAGTGAACAAGCGGTACTCGTTACTATAAGAGGTAACGATTATAATTGATTTACACTAGCTAAGAAAACCCGAAGTACACGACATGTACGCGCTTCCCGAAAGCCGCACGTGGCCACCTTTCGCTCAACCCATAGAGCCGGTCCGAACAAGTGCACCTCTCCCGAGCACAGGGTCCTCCGTGTGATCACCACGTAGGACATATCTATGGTGAGACACAAGGCTCTCCTCCGCTGCCACCAAAAGAGAAGTGGGGGTCGTCCAAGCACTACGGCGTTTTGTTACCTCAGTTTCTTGGGTCCCATGTCCTCAGTGTGCATTCGGTACTGTTCAAATTTACTCAACAGGGCCACACTCGAATCGGTCCTCAACCGACACAGACGGGGCTACCACCGCGAAGGTCGAGCCTTCTCAAACCCTCCTATACTCTATCCTCACCCGATCTCATGTTTATTCAAGTGTTGGATAAAATCAAACCTACAATCTCACGAGTGAGGTTTCTCATTCACTCGACTTCTACCATTTATTAGAACTCATAACCTAGCTCTACATCAAGTTACCTGTACTAGTATATACTCAATAGGGGTAATTGGCACTATCATGCATTCTAAGGTTCCAAACAACTTTTACAACTTAATGCACAATACATTAGCTATACAATACATAATGATAAAATAAAAATTTAAAACAGGGTTAATGCACCGAGGCTTGCTCACAGTTAGCTTCCTTTGCCAAAGAACCTGGGATGAGTCGGGTCCTATTTATTGAAATCAAATAAATTTATAATACATTAAATACAAGTTAAGCAAGATAAATCATTTATAAAAATTATTTTGAAGAAAATAAAATATGGAACTATTCTAAAACAGAGAGTTTGATTAAAGAAAAGAAAAGTAAAATTTTCAAGATTTTATTGTCACAAGGAATATTGATAATGCATTAATGAAATATTTAGTGATCTGAATTATTTAAGTTAATGTTATGCATAAAATGAAAAATAGTTAGCTTCAGAATATACTTCTAGTTGAGAGGATACTAACAAAATTTATTTCATAATTTTTCGAGCTAAGGTGAATTTTCTACGAATTTTACAAATTTGAAAGCATTTTTGATCACTTAAATAAATGAATTCGCAATAATAAAAATTTTCCAGCCACTGGGGAAGGCCACACCAGGGCCTACAATTTCCTTGGCCACACCGGATCCTTTCGCACAGCCACAAAGGATCCGGCGGCTGGGGTGGCCTGCCGGCCATGGCCGAGGTGGCCGGCGCGGCGGCACAGCTCGCCGGCGTTGCTCCCCGACGGTAAAACTCCTGAGGAGAAGCACTAAAATTCTCTGCACAGATCGAGGAAGATGGGGGTGGGGTCACCGAGGTGAGGTTCTCACCAGAGTTAGGCCGGCCGTGAGCTGTGGACTGGGGCGAGGTTCGGCGAGGCTGCGACGACTCTAGGGTTCAAGAAACGTGACGGCGTCTTCTCTAGGGGCTTAACGACGACACGGAGAAGACCGGCGTGGGTGCTGTCGTCTTGGAAAGCGGCCGGACAGGGGCGCTCGCTGGCGGTGGTGACGGTTCAGGCGGCCGGCGGTGGTCTGTGAGCAGCGCCATTGACGAGAGTCAACTGGGCTAACTCATACAGCTTCACCATGATGCGGTGAAGGACGGCACCAGATTCAACGACGTCGAAAAGGGTCGGAGGAGGTGTGTCGACGGCGAGGGGGTCATCTCCCCGAAGAACGGTGGTGAGATGAACTCGAAATCGTGCGCCAATGTTCAATGGCGTGGTCGATTAATTTGTCCAAACAATGGACCCAAGTGTGGAATACACGGATTAAAAGAATAACCGAAGAAATACACCCCAACTGTGCCGGATTTGACCGGATTCGGCTTGCATGTCCAAGAAATTGGTAATTGGGGAAAAACTGAAATTTGGTCGATCCAAAAGGAGAAGAGGCAAGCTGAGTTGGAAGAGAGCGCGAGAGAGGATGGGCACTGCTGCTCGCGAGAGTGGAGAGCTAGGGGCGGCTGGGTTTGGGCGCTCGACGATGATGGCCGAGAGAGGGAGAGCGACGGCTGCTGGAAGAGTGAAGAGAGAGGAAGCTTCGGCCGGGAGAGTTGGACATGGAAGGGTGTCATGTCCCACGAGAGTCTTGCGCGTGGCACGGAGGCTCGAGGGCGCGCGCGGCACCTGGAGGCAGCGCTGGCAGTGAGCAACCGGAGGATGAAGAAAGAAAAATAGTGCGGCTGACATGTGGGTCCCGCTTTTCTTTTTTCCTTTTTCCCACAACTCTCAGTTTTGATCCGAAATACACATTTCCCGAGCTCCAAAAATTTTGAAATTTGGTACGGTGGTAGAACTTTTATAACGGAACAACTTTTATGTTGGGATCAATTTCAAAATCAAAATAAATAAAATTCTATTAAATTTGGAAAACAGGTCATCTTTTAGAGTAAAATAATTTATTTGGGACATCTAAACCTCAATAAAAATTTTACGAGAACTTCTAAAATTCAATTCAAGTTGTTGTAAGAACTTTAAAGGAAAATTTTTTGTTTCACAACATTTTATTGAAAAGTTACAGGGTTTTACTTATTTGAAACATGGTGCAATTTCACAACATTTCATTGAAAAAGTTACATGGTGCAATTTAAAATTTGAATTATTTATTTAAAACATGATTTTTTTTTTTGCAGGAAAGGGTTTTACTTAATTCGGATCCCATGATTTCGAATTTGAACAATGTTGTTTGTTTATTCAGAAACACGAATTGTTACAGACGGTACCGGCGGCCGGCGGGGTTGGATCATGAAATTCCTACACGAAGATTCAACAAATCGGTAGATCAATGGCTCCAAAAGACAAGCTACAGGGTGTGGAGGTCGGAGACTGAAGGAAACACGACGAAGCTCACCGGGCACGACAAAATTTGAGGAATGGCAACGGCTGGTTCCAAAGGCCTGATTTGGGAAAACTTCGAAATGCGATCGATACAGAGGGAGCTGGGGTGAGCGGGGCGTTTGGAAGGCTTGGCTGGGGAGGGGTGCAGGTGCTCGGCAGCGGAGAGTGGCTGGGGTGGCTAGGTCAGGGTAGATCAACGGCGGCGTGGTGTTCAGCCGAGGTGAGCTGAAGGATAGCGAGGGGGAAAAAGGAAATGGCCGCGGGACTTTGGACACGGGGAGAGCGCCGTGTCCGCGTGAGGGACATGTCCTTAGCGCCATGGAGCTCATGCAGGCGAGGAGGCGCGAGGAGTCGGACACCTGTACGGGCGCACTGTCCGCTGGAGGTTGGGGAAGGCCGGGCGAGAGGCTGACTGGTGGGACCCGCGAGATTTTCCAATTTCTGAATTTTGCTGATTTTCTGCGTTGCTCACTATTTGGCTCCGAAATTCATACTTCCCGAGCGCTAAAAATTTTAAAGCTTTGTAGAGTGGTAGAACATTTTGAGAGGAACAACTTTTATGTTGGGCCTGAGTTTAAAATCGAAACACATTTTATTCTATAAAATTCTTAAAACAGGCAATCATTGTTAAAAGAAATATTTCATTTGGGCCATTTAACTTTCAAATAAAGTTTAAGAAAAATTTCCTAAATTCAAGTCTTTGCAAAACTTTTAAGAGGGAAATTTTATAAATTTTCTTCAAATTTTGAACTTGTGTTTGGAAATTTAAATATTTTATTTAAAACGTGAATTTGCTGGGAAGGGTTGAGCTCGGATCCTGTGATTTTGAATTTGAACAAAGTTGCTTCTTTATTCAAAAACACAAAGTGTTACACCAACACCCGACGACTCAAACTACTGCTATCCTTCTATCTTTATGGTGTCAGACTTGTATTAAATCTTAATCATGCGAGAGAAATTAGGAGATACATGGCTACTACAATACTTTTATTTTTTGAACATGTTTAAACGTCACCTATTACTTTCTTGTCATCTCAGTACATCATCAGAATTTGTTTAGATATGAGCAGCGGCAAGGCCATGTGATGCAGACTGACTCTTTTATTTATTTAGTTGAGATTAGTTTTGGTTTCATTCAAGTCAAAAAGGCATTGTGAAAAGGTTAAATTGAAGCAAGTACTATGTAAATTTGTTTTTTCCCTGTAGCTCAGCTTGTATTAATAGAAGTTGTTATACTTATATCATAGAAATTGTATCATGTTTTTTGTTCATAGCAGAGTTAGAATGTGTCATATTGCTTTCCTATATGGAAAAAAATTTGATTCCAGGTGCTTCTTGTGCAGATCAGTTGAAGCAGTTTTTGTGATTCAGAAATGCATGGCAAATGGCCGGCATTTTATTTACAATGTGTTAATTAATTTGAATGAATCAGCAGGTTGCTGTTTAAATCCCATGAGATTAGCAAGATTTTTTATATTTTGAATCAAATATTATTTGCAATTCGGAGCAAAATGTAGGATTCAAAAACTAGTTCATCCAGTCCTAATATGTGCGCTACTTGCTTGGCTGACCCACATTTTGTGCCTGCATGCCATTAAATTAGGGAGCCATTAATTAGAAAACATTACTTGATATTTATTGCCGTACTCTCAGATTTAGCCACGAAGTTGAGAAGACATTAAAATATTGGAAGGTCAAGACGGAAGTAGGCTCTGATAGGACGTGAATAGAATTGGCATTGTGAGAATGTAATCACAAAATTTATTCACGAAATCAAAGTTCGCACTACTTATGAAGAGAACAAAATCTTATTACATTTGATCTCAAAATCCTCCATAAATGTATGACCATAATAGTTAATTTTTTCCTTGTGAGGCGTTAGGGTTGGTTGGGTTTTTACTTTCAAGTGAACAACTATTTATGATTCCGGTCATGTTTTGTGTTATTGTGAGTAAGCATAAATCTTAATGTAGGTGAACACAAAAAATTCTTTGGTCTACAACCCAACATTACATACATGTTTTTTTTTCGCTCATGGCTCTTGGTTTTTACGATTTTATGATGCATATATATTTTTTTGCTTGATAGATGTTAAGGTATGTTCGGTTTTTAATCTTGAGAGTACGATTATTTATGATTTCAGGCATACATTTTATTTTGTGAAACACGATTGATTGTAATCAATCAGAGTACCCAATCATGCTTTTTTTTTTTTTGAGATAACGGGGAGAGGAGATTTCCCCACCTTAATTCAATTGAAAATGGAAAGGCTTACAAGCCAAGTTACAGAGTTCAACCATCACGTTAGAGTTCAACCATCTAGTAGTGAAGAAAACCAAAGAGTTCATAAGGGATTACATGGGGGAGAAAGTAGAGCACCAAGCATCAACTACATGTTCATCTTGTCGGGGGAGCCTGCAGCGCCATAGCATCGCCGCTTCTTTGCATTGTATCAAGAACCTATCCAACGAGGGGGTGAGCGAGCGGAAGACCACATCATGCCGATGTTTTCATAGTTGCCAGCAACATAGAGTTACATAGCACTGGAGGTGGAGCGTCGCTATAGCAGATAGTTTTGGAATTTCCTAGAGCTTCGCGACCGTGGCGTTCACCGGGAGATTACAGCCAATTGTTGTCCAAAAGCTGCGTGCAAAGGGGCGGTGCAGTATCAGGTGGTCAGCTGTTTCGGCCACGAAGCTACAATGATCATAGGTTGCATCGTTGACAATGCTCTTCTTCGGCAAGCTGCTTTTGCAGTGCACCCTGTTCTGAGTGAGGAGCCAAAGGAAGAATGATGCAGGATTCCTTTCTCAGGAAATTAATCATTCTTGTTCTTGTAATTCAACTAATATAAACATTTCTCACGTTGTAACGCCCCAAAAAAAAAAATGAAAAAAAAACAATTACCTTGTGGGCCTATGTAACCTGTGGATGTATTAGTTTTAAGCCCATTTTGAAGCCCAATTTGTGGAGAGAATAAAAACTGGACCAAACCCTAGCCTCTCACGTTTTCCTCTTCCCCTTTTTCCCTCCCATCCCTGAGAAGGAAGAGGGGCGGCTGCAGCTTGGTCACCTGGGTGTGGTTGGCCACGTGGTTTC
Source organism: Zoysia pacifica (assembly GCA_001602315.1). NCBI lineage: Eukaryota > Viridiplantae > Streptophyta > Magnoliopsida > Poales > Poaceae > Zoysia > Zoysia pacifica. The sequence goes on from BCLH01001242.1 coordinate 8,597, forward strand.
CTTCAAGGTAGCTCTGCCTCTTTCTATGATTCCTATAGTTTAGGTGCAGATCTAGAAAATATAATTTGATTCCCGTGAGAATTGTACCTATGTTATTTTGTTCAGTTCGTGCAGTAGTTTCCCAGACGGGTTTCAGGGTTTAAAGTTCCGAGTTTGGTAGGCCCACTATAACGAAAGTTGTAGAGAGTCTCAATACCTCTCTAACAAATATTTATTGGCATTTTTTCATTGAGTATTCTGGGAGATATGGCTTCTGAATGTTGGCTGCCAGTTTTTTTTCCTGTCAACACTAGCAGCAGCAGAGTGAGCTACGTTTTGGGGATCGCAGATTCCGAATTTGAAAGTCTTGATATAACAAAAGATGTAGAGAATTTCAACACCTTTCCAATTTGTATTTATTTAAAATTGTTCATTGAGTATTTTAGGGTTATAGCATTCTGAAGATAACTGTCGGTTTCCTGACTGATTCTGAAACTGTCAACCTTGTTTCGAGTTTCAGTTTTGGGAGTGGATTTGCAATTAGTTAGAGGCCGAAACTGTCTAGTATACTATGATAGATTTTGCAGTACTTTGTATGTTCTTTCTAGGCAGTGTTTACACGCTCTGTTTCATTGAGTAATTTAATAGTTATGGATTTTTTAATTCAGCCACTTGCAATGTGGACAGAATAGTATATATTTGTTGGCTCCATTTAAACTAGCAGATGCCAGAATCTTGATAGTTGTTCAATACAAAAGTTGTAGGACAGTAATTGTAGATGTTTGCAATGTATTTATGTAATATCATTACTTCTACAGTTTGAAAGTTATGGAGAAATACCAGCAGTGTTGTTGTTTGCCTTTATTTGTGAGTTACCTTTTTGTCGATTATCGGTTGGGACGTAGGAGCGTCATGTATAATAAATATAAAGATTCTATAGAGTGTTTATACTTAGTTATCTATTGCAAAACAGGTGGTACTACTTTGGATCGTCCGTAGTTCTTTTGATCTTCTTTGGTAAAAAAGCAAGTGAATGTAGCAGTGGTTTTGCTACCGTTTTTGACATGCTATTTTATCACCTATATTTTAATATCCTGAGGTATACCATCATAATTATTATTTATATTGCATATCGTTCTATATGATTCTTTTATTTTTGCTTCGTTGGATTATCATTAACATATTATGAATGAAGTTGATGTATTGGATACATTCTTATTATAAATTAAGATGTGGTTAATATATTCCTATTTATGAAGTTGAGGTGGTGGATTCATTTTCACTATGGGTGAAGCATCATGATGCATTGCATTGCATATGAAGTTTGTCATCAACCTATGGTTGTGACTGTACTGGTACACATCGTACATTCCCGAGGAGGTGTGCGATGTAAAAGTGGACATGGCATTGCATTTTTATGCATTTATTGAAGGGAAGTTCATTTTATTTTGCATTCTTATGCATTTACTACCACGAAGTCAATCCTATATTCATTTTATGCATAAGTAAATCTTATATATATTTTGAAGTATGTGGAGAAGAGACTTATGATGCCTATGTGAGGAGTTTATTTTTTATTCATGTGGAAGTATTACTGTTGTTATCATGTGGATTCCTTAAATGGATGCATAACAAATCAACCTGTGGTTTAAATAGCTAGTCAAAACAAATTTACTTGCTGAGATGTTTTCATCTCACCCTTGCATTACTCCTTTCAGGACTTTGATGCTTGACAAGAGAATTCGGGAGTAGCGGCACCTTTCACACCTCACCATTGAAATAATTTATTTTATTAATCATTTTTTAGGTTTATTTCTACTTAGTGGTTGAGGGTGAATGCTTTAAATTTTTATTACCATGTTCTTTACCTTTATATTCTTCTTGTCACATACCTAGTGTGATGGTTTAATTTAGCTTATCATTGTTTTTGCTTCCGCATTGCTTATAAATAAAGAGTTGTTGTCAAATTCTTTTCTATAATATTTATTTTGTTGATTATGTGGCTTTAGTAGCATCCTGGGATGATTGTGGATTCCGGGGTGTTACACACGTCCTCCTTCCAAATGTAGATTCCAGGCACAATGAAAATGTGTTTTTGCAATATGCAAATGTGATAATATTTTAGGATTATATGAAATGTTTTTTATGGTGAAATATAACTGGGAGGATAGCAAAATCAAATATATTTGCGGTCATGGTCAAACTTTATGATGAGAATGTCGTGTGAAAATGGAGAGGCTCTGATGACCATATTAATTTACTCTAGATTATTGGAATTTGTGACTGCAAATTCTAATAATCTCTGATGATAAAAACTGGAATGTGTCGAGTGTAAAAATCAAATTGTTTTCAAATTTCGTGAGTTTTAATCTCATTCACTCTGAACATAGTACTATCTGAGCATAAAAAATTTGATTACAGGTAATTGTTGTGCAGGTCAGATCAAGCAGTACAGTGTTATAATAATAAATGAAAAACATTTGTGATTAAGAAAAATATTGCAACTGACCGGCGTGATACAAATATCAATTATTTAGAATGTGATTTCAAAGCAACTGACCGGCAGCTACGAGCGTGCATTGGTGCCCTGGTGGCCACGGAACCCACAAAACGAAACCTGGTCATTTATTCAACTATTGCTATTGATTTGTTCCCACCGCTGCATTTTAGGAAAGTATTAGAAAATTGGAAGGCCAGGTTTTAATTGCATGTGAATAGGATTGACCTTACTAGCTCATCTGACCCAGATGAGATCGTAAATTATATCGTTTCATCATAAAATCTTTTTTTAGCACTAAGGTGTGGTCGCATGCTACTTACGGTGCACTACATATTGAGTGTGACAGTTTTTTTTTTTTTAAAAAAAAAACTTGTGAATGTGGCTAGCTCATTTGACCACAACATTGTCGTGGTGGGATCAGAAAAATTATATCGTGCGATTTTTTTTAAAATATTTCATTTGGTCACAGAATCTATTTTTTAAGTTGACATACAGACGTAGATTAGTTGTAGACTTGCAGTGCAAATTTTATTTTAGTTAGTTAAATGGTTGCATATGAGCTACTTTGGCTCCATTCCGCATAGAATGTAACCGTCTATGATCACAGAAAAGTGCACGAGACTGCCAACTGAGCACGAAATCTTTTTGATCATTCGTTTAATTTTAATGTCACATCCATTTTACAATTATGTAAATATATTTTTATGGTCCTATTAACTCACAACCATAAAACAATATGGTTTGGGGATATTTTAAGTTTGACATCAAATGTTTTTTTATTAGTTGACCACAATACTTTCACAATGAGATCATAAAAATTATATTGTTTGATCATAGAATCTAAATTTTTTGAGCATTGAGGTGCAGTTGGCCGGTCACAAATTAGTACAATGTAATAATTCAAGCGTAAAAAATCATGCCCGGTCAGTTGACCACAATATTGTCACGGTGAGATCATTAAAATTATCTCACTTGATGATAGAATCTTAATTTTTTTGGACATTGAGGTGTGGTCGCTGATTAGTTACAGTGCAGAATAATTCACTAGTAAAAATCGTATTCGACCATAATATTGTCATGATAGGATCATAAAATTTTCAAGTTTGACTACAGAATCTAATCTTCTAGGCATTGAGATGTGGTTGCAATATACAGTGCGCTAAAATCCATGAAAGAATGCTGCTTCTGCCAGGTCCAGATGTTTTGGAAAAGTTGAATCTTGCACCTCTCGTTGGTGCTGGATCTACAATCAGCTTCGGGTTATACGGCACCTGTCAATGAAACGATTATCAACAAAACGATCACAATATTACCTGTCAACACTGACGCCATGGGGCGAGCCGAAGCAGTTGGCCGGGTCGTCGAACGAGGTCACGGTGGCCTCGTCCTCCAACGTCGCCTTCAACTCACATCATGTAGCACGCCTAATGCCATTCTGTAGGGTCACGTGGCCATGCCAATGTACCGTTGCGCGTGGACGGTTGCCCTTTCGGGCCTGCTCTTTTTATCACACCACCCGAAACACGTTACCAGGTCATCGAAGCCACTCCCCATTTCGCAACGGCACACCCATCCTGTCAGTTCAGAGCAAGCGGAGCGAGCGAGGCGAGCCAGGAATCGCCGCGATTTCTCCGCCCCCATTTCCGATCGAGTGAGCAAGCGTGGCGACGACGACATTTGTTGGAGGAGGCGCGTCTTTATCGGCGGTGATTTGGAGTGAGGCGACCATGTGAAGCGAGGAACTGCTGCGACTTCTCCCACATTTCCGATCGAGCGAATCTTTGGTGACATTTGTTGGTGTAAGGTGGACCGGAGGCACGTCTTCGTCGTCGGTGAGTTGGATTGTGTTTCAGGGCTTAGATTTGAACCCTAGCTTTTTTCTGTTGCTTCGTGTTCACAAAACTCTAGCCATTTGTTAATGCGTCATGTGCTTTGGTCTCGAGTTCGTCTTCACCAGAGTTGTTGGCCATCGGCATTGATTTTGGTGCGGGTTGTATTTGTAATTTTCTTCAGCAGTGTTATGGCTCAGAAATTGTTCAGTAGTTTTATGTCTCAGTAATTGTTCAGAAAGGTTTTCATGTCTATTTTATGGTGGGTGCTTGTAAATATTTTTGAATTCTAACTTGTACTGTTCAGTGATTTTAGTATTTATTAGTTTAATGCTCAGTAATTTTATTGTTTAGTAGTTTAATGCTAAGTAATTTATGCCTGTAACTTCTAATAACATTTTTAAAGTTAAAATGGTATTCAGTATGTTTTTTGTTTAGTAATTTGTTTGCGAAATGTTTAAACATTCTTTCAGTAATATTACCTTTTATGTTAAGTAATTTTCTTCTTATGATTTTTATGTGTTCCATCTTTTAGTTATCAATACTCGGTTTATACAATGGATAGTAGTGATGAGATAAACTCAGATTCAGAGGTTGAGAGGAGAACTCATAAAGCCGCTAGGAAGATTAGATCTAGACAGGCTGCTTCTTTGCAACTGACAGTTGATAGTCTTGCTGCTGATGATGATTTTGTCAACTCTCCTCGTAGAAAGAGTTATCGCCTTGCTTATGCTGGAAAAATGGCTGTACATGGGAATGATGTTAAGGATGATGACGGCGATGAGAATAATGATGAGGTACAATTCGTGTATGCCAGTAACTCTTTTTTATCTCAGTTATTATTGTTTGTATAAGCTTTATTACCTTTAAAGTCCCCTAAAAGCTATGAATTGATTTTGTTGATTGAATGAACAACCATAGGTAACGGTTGTGTTGTAAGTACTACACCGCTAATTTTACTTCAACATGATGGGCTTCCTCGGTAGATGATAAGGACGAACCCTAGAAGAGGAGTTGCCGAGCGTTGGAGGATCAAGGCTACAGACTAGCTAGAGAGTACATAGGAACATCGGTACTATTAAGGGGGGTAAGATCATTTGTCTCCTTTCATACAAGTGTTAGAGGGAGTGAATGTTCTTTAGATCCTCAGAAAGCACTAAATATGATAGAGGAAGTAAAGTTGAAGACCGGAGCTCAAGAACCAGCTGAAGACTCAGTCACCGAACAGTCCGATAAAATCACTAGACAGTCTGGTGAACTCTGAAGGAGCCAGTCCAAAGAGAGGTGCTCTCTGGAGTCGAGGAAGATCAGTCACTGAATAGTCTGTTGGTTCAATGAGAGGACAGTCCGGTGAGCTAAAAGCTGAAATACAGAGAAGATCTCTCTGGGTGTCCAAAAATAAAAGTCATCGGATAGTCTGGTGAAGGTATGCACTGGATAGTCCGGTGTCCTATGGAATAAATTTCAGAGAGAGTGTTTCCTTGGCCGAGGAGGAAGAAGGGTCACCGGACAGTTCGGTGGTCCCGTCACCGAATAGTCCAGTGATTGATAAAACAGTCAGCTTTTTGACATCACATCCCAACGATTGTTTCTGGTCTTGGAGCCTATTTAAACCATAGGGAGAGACGTTTTTCAGTGTGCTCTTAATCAGAATTACTGGAGCCAAGTTGTGAGGCGCCAAGGGAGGATATTGCAAGATTGAAGATCTTTTGTGCTAGTAGGAGAGTAATAGGGAGCATTCATGCACTTCTAGAGCTTGTAGGGCTTGAGAGAAGTGATCTTTGCCTAGTACTCTTGGTGTAGACAGCTTAGACCGGATAGGAGTCGGTGATCAAGCTTTCGAGAAGATTATGGAAGACGTTGCCAAGTTTGTACGCGGTTCCGGGTCTCCCGCTCGAAAGGGACACCAAGAGGGAGCGTCTGAGCCTTGGAGGCTTGCTCTAGCGCTTGGGTATTGTGTGCGATAGCCGGGCCGCCGGTGTCTTTACTCCGAGAGTGAAGCGTACCCTTGTGAGCATCGTTCCGAGAATGACGGGAGGGACCGAGAATCTGACGGGAGTGGTCCAACGAGGATTAGTGGAAGACGCCTACCTTCTGAGACCTCGAGAAAAAATCATTAAGCACTCTCTATATCACTCTTTTTACTTACCGCATTGACTTACCGTTTGAGTAGTGTGATAGTTGTTCTTTGATTCCTCTTAGTGGCTATCGTGCTAGTTCTTGCTTGTGGTTCTTTCGTTATCACTAGCACTGTTAAGGGTCTTGGCCTACTAGACTTATTTAGGTTTGCTTCCGTTGCGGTTAAGTCTTATAGTTTTAGTTCGTAGCGAAATTAGTGGGGATTGAAGCCAACCCCTCTTCTCGGTGTCTTTGATCCTTACAAGTGGTATCAGAGTCAAGTGCTCATTTTCAGGCTTCACCTCCTTGAGTAAGGATGCCGAACGGGATAGAGAATCGGCCCGTATTTGATCGGGATGATTACTCTTATTGGAAGGCTCGCATGCAAGCCTACCTAGAGTCGATCGATGGGAAAGCGTGACAAGTTACTAGCATTGCTACGAATGAGAATGAGAGACTTGATCTCATTTTCATTAAATACAATGCTAAGGCCAAGAGTGTCATGTTTGGTTGCATTTTTAAAGATGTCTTTTCTAGAATCAATTTATTATCCATCGCGCATGAGATATGGATTCAATTGCAAAACATCCATGTGGACTCCTCCGAGACCAAGGAAGAGCGTTACTATGTTCTTAAGAACAAATATGATTCCATCACCATGCAACCTCATGAAAAAAGCTAATGATGTTTATTCTACATGTAGGGGTGGAGGAGATCAATGCCTTGGGCCTCAAGGACAAAATTGATTATGTGAAGATCATGAGAAAGCTCTTGTGGATGTTGCCGTCAAGTTACAACTCCATCGCCACGTGTCTTTTCTAAGTCAACTTGGGTGCTCTCACTGTTGACATTATGCTAGGTAAGCTCACGGCCTATGAGGGGTATATGTTGGGTAGCTCCACCGATTCTCAATTGCCCAAGAATTCTTCCCTACATGTTGATCAAGAATCACCCAACGGCAAGAACAAAAAGAAGAAGAAGGTAGAGGAAGATGAGGATAAGGAGAGTGATAATGAGAACCTTGCGTCCTTAATGAAGAAGCTATTTTGTAAGGAAAGACCCTCATCTTCTAAGAGAAACTCTGAGTGCTTCAATTGTTGCAAGAAAGGCTTTGGTTAAGTCAATTTACGACTCCATCTTCACCAGTAGCCACATTTTGCTAAGGAGTGTCTCAAACCCACGAAGGAGAGCAAGAAGAAAGCATCTAGTGAGAGTGATGATGAAGAACGCAAGCCAAAGAGGAAAGTCAAGAAGAAGTTCTTTGTCAAGAAGGAGAGGAAGAGCAAGGAGAAGAAGAAGTCCTGCACAAAGCTTATATTGTTGGTGAGTGACTCACCGATGATAATTCGAACTCTTCATCTTCTAGTGAAGAACAGCTCACGGGTATTGCTATGACTAACTCCACCAATGAGCTACCACCACCTCCGGTATGCTTGATGGCCCGAAGTTGTGAGGGTTCATTGATGAAAAAGATGATCTTGAGAAAGAAGAGGAGAGCTATGATGATGAAGATGATGGCACAAGCTATAATGATCTTGTTCTCTTCCTCGAGAAGGCCAACAAAACTATCATCAAGAAGACCAAGAAGATCGAGGTGGTGACCAAAGAGCATGAAGTGGCAGTATTTTGATTTTGAGAGCTTAAGGGGGAGCTCAATGCACTTAAGCACTCTCATGGTGTTCTACGTGAGTCCTATAAGAATCTCAAAGCGAAGCACATAGAGCTAAGTGAGAAGCATAATGCATTGGTGCGCTCCCATGAAGCTCTTGATCTTGACTCTCTCATTAACTCTCCTAAGTATTTAAATGAAGCTTCTACTTCTTGAAATATAACCCTCTACAAAGAGAGTACTACTCTTGAGCCATCTATTTTGAAGGAATACACAAAGCTCAAGAAGAAATAAGAGGCCGTGATGGATGCATTTGAGCGGCTTACTAGAGGAAGGCAAATTCAAAAGGAAATCCTAAGCAACAATTACAATCACAAGCGTTTAGTATCTTTTCCTTCCTCTATCAACATCATTGGCAACCAAAATGAGATACCTCAATGGATAGTCCCACTCATGGCGGATGACTACTATTGTGAGAAGTGTTGCCTTGATGGTCACCGCTTTAACGATTATCTAAAGGTGAGCGAGCCTAAGATTATGTCTAACGCAAACCTTTTCTATGAGGATGTGCACTACAAGCTTTTCAGCGATAAGGATGAAAAAGTGAAGGCTAAACCGCTCGAACCACCAAATAACAAAAGGACAATCAAAAAGATATGGGTCCCCAAGGTGATCATGGACCGAGAGAGAAAGCCAAAACTCTCTTGGGTTTCCAAGAAGAAGTGAATGGGCTAAGGTGGTGGACCATGAAGCGAATTGAAATTTCTTGAAGTACACCACATGTTGATCGAGCTACAACGCCAATCTATTCTTCAAGGAGGTTATTCTTGTATATTATAGAGTTGGTTTCTTTTCTTGCAAAGCATGGTAGATAGGACTCCTCTATGGATTAGATGTTTGCACTATCATGCATTATGTGTAAAAAGATAAAACAAAAAACAAAAAAAATTAGATCGGTGTCTAACTATCTTGAGATATCTATATGCATAGGGGAAGAGCTTGAGAACGTGGTTTGGCTATCTCAAAGCAAAGCGGTGGGCATATGGTGAATAAGCTTGAGATGGGTCAAACTTGACACCGAATAGGTTTTTTTATGTAATGTTTTTAATTTGCTTGCATCTACATGGCAAGCTGTAGATTCTCTTGCATTACACTAGCTTGTTTGCATGCATTGCATATAGAAACCACGGAGGAGGCATGTTACTCTATAGAGAAAGTGACTACATTGTCTATATAGATTGACATAATTCACAAGGAGTAACCAAAGCAATATTGTGAGCTTCATGCCAATTGAACCCTATGCTTAACATTCTCTAACATCCATTTACATGGATCGTGATCTAAGGGTTCATACATTCCCTTTTTGAAGCCTTCTTCTCGCTTTGATTTTTATCGCTCGATCTTAATTGTGATTTGCGAAAATGCTAAACTCTTCGTGAGTTATCTATTTGCAAAGGAGTGTTTGAGAATTTCTTTTCTAGACAAGTGTGGTGTTTATTTGGTTCTTTGGTGCGGACTCTTAAAGTCAAGAAAGAATTCCTTGAGGTCACCGGACATTCCGGCGTCTTCACCAGACATTTTGGTGACTATATCTTTAGATCAGTCACTTTTGCGGAATTAGACAGACACCGGACATTCCGACAATTTTATCGGACAGTCCGGTGACTGAAAGAGAAAGCGGGTGCCTCTCTGGAATTAGAATTCTCTAGACATCGGATAGTCCGAACTTTCATAGTCACCGGACAAATATTGAGGACCGAACAGTCCTGTTTGTGGCATTTTTGGTGCAATCTCAGCCATCTATTTTCCTTGTAATCAAATCCAGCCGTTGATTTGTTTTAATCTTATCACAAGTGTGTTTTTTCATTCCCATTCCAAAACGCTTGTGCCTCTCGCGTTGACCGCCAACGATCGCCCGCCTTCGGCCATGTCTCCGGCTGCCGTCGCGTCGTTGCCGCCTCGCTGCTCCGTCGCCTACGCAGCCTTGCTTCCCTGCGCCCTGCCTAGCGTGCGCCGCCCTAGCTGTGCCCTGGCACCGCCGCCGCCCAAGCTCGTTGCTGCCGCACCGCGCCGCCTTGCAGCCACCATGCACTGCTTCACGCAGCTCCCAGCCAGTCCAGAGCTCACCGCCCTTTGCTTCTTTTGCCTCGCCTTGCGTCTTCCGAGCCGACATCATTTCGTTCTCCGAAATCCTCGTGGGGTTTTAGACATGGGGTAATTGGCTACTCTTCCAGAGATTTCTTCGGCGTATTTCAGCTCTTTTCATTGGGGTATTGAGTTCTATCACTTTCATTTCATCGAAAATACCCCGCATGCCCTTGTTTGTTAATTAATTGCAAAAATTGGTATAAATTACATAAAATCTCACCTTTTATTGCCAATTGTGTGATTAGTTGACAAATTCCCGTACTTAGTGCCATATTGAGGCCATCTCCTACATATTTTAGTATGGCATTGAGTCTTCTATCGCTAGTGTCACAATTTGGTTGCATTGCTATTGTATGAATTGTGGCATTAGTCTGTCGATATCACCGTTGCTTTTATTTGCTTTACTTGATCAGTGATATGTCCTTAATTCCACCGCTAGGACTTCATTTAGACTCACTCACTTTTTGTGCTTGCAACCCATATTTTATTCCTCTTTGGTGTAGTGACAGTTGGACAGTAGGTCAGGACAGAGTCAGAGGCAGGATTCAGAGATTTCTGTGGCAGTCTAGATCACTCTTGGACGGGTTAAGAGCCAAGCTCTTAATCCTATCTTGTTGTGTCAGCTGTCAGAGTTTTTTGCAGTTAATCTTTCAGACAGTTGACAGAATCGACAGACAGAGATCGAGTTTAGTGGAGAAGGGAAAGGGCAAGGCCATTGAGCCAGAGAAGAAGATGAAGAGGAAGCAGAGGACAGGCAACTCTGAGTGGGATAGATCCTTAGCTGCTGCAGATGTGGATGTTCCTTCACAGAGGAGGCTTGGTGCTTTGAGGATAGGCAGTTCTGAGTCCTAGGGGAGTTGAGGAGGTCGACCCTGAAAGAGAGTGGCGACGACTTCTCTAGTGGCAGAGGTGCAGCCGCGGAGAGATCCTGCCAGTAAGCAGTCGAGAACCGCGGAGGGAGAGGCAGTCTAAAAGAGCTCACAGCAGAGGACACAGAGATGTCCACATCAGAAGACTGAATTATGTGAGGTGCGCACTGCTAGAGCTGAGAGAGCTCGCTGGGCCATGGGCAAGATCGCAGAGGTTGAGGTTGATTTGCTGAAGCTGAAGGGCCTGGTCATCAAGGCCAAGAGGAGACACTATTTGGGTCTCCGCTGGCAGACATGCGGATGCTAGTCAGTTTTAGACTGTACTCCAGCGAAAGATATATGAGGCCTATAGGAGGCAGCTTGCCACTAAGGGCAAGAGCTTAGTGTTTGCTGCACACCGCCACTGTTCTTTGAAGGCAATGAGCAGAGGAGCCAGGGTTGACATGGAGGAGCATATCTCTTATCTTTCAGGATTGTCAGAGTTAGTCACCCAGTCTCTGAGGTACAGTGAGAAGGTAGTTCTGGAGTTCTATTCCTCCTTGTGGATCTCCCATGATAGGTCTTATCTCTGGCTCATGTATCGAGGGGAGCCACACCATTTTGAGAGGTCCGATGTCTTGACTGCTCGAGTTTGTATCTTCTGTGACATGAATCCACACTCTGGCCCATCTGAATTTCCTGCCACCATATTGTCCTTCTAGAGGGATGGAGCCGAGCGATCAGAGACTGAGTATTGCATACCCGCCACCACGTGGGGAGCATTACTCTAAGAACCCTTTGAGGTTGACACATGAGACATGAGTATTGAGAGGGTTGCAGTGCAGGACGATAGCCCCGAGAGCTGGCTACAGAGAGCAAGTCATTATTCTACATCAGTGGTTGCTGTGCTACTTGCTGAGGCATGAGATCTTTGGCTTGATAGACTTGCTACTTGCTCAGATAGAGGATGTTGTATATGAGAGGATTGGCGCTCGACAGTTAGCTTTTGCCCCCTACATATGTCTGATGCTAAGGAGATCTAGAGTTATGACTAAGGAGGAGTATTCAGCGTTGCCAAGTTTATACGGGTTTCAGCTTCTCAGAGCACCCCTAGAGGAGAGGAGACGACAGCCTCGGAGGATGTTGAGACTGAGGCTTCGGAGGGAGCACAGCTGGGTGCTGGGAGCACTGAAGCTCCAGATCTAGCCGAGACTTTGACCTCTAGCGCTACACTTGACCCTGCTCTTGCTGCCAGATTGGATGCTATTCAGGCAGAGCAAGAGGAGCAGAGGAGATTCCGACAGGAGTAGGCTGAGCTTATTCGCCGAGAGAGGGCCAAGTTTGAGGAGAGGATCCGACTCGAGCACCTCCATATTGAGAAGCGGCTACGGATGGAGAGAGAGCTTGCAGAGCAGAGGAGATGGCAGGTCAGGGAGTTTCATGAGAGATCGACGCGCACTTAGTTGGAGATGGCAGCGACTATTTCATATATGTCTTTCGGATTCGAAGCTATTGCGTCACATCTCCAGGAGACTGGTATGCCACCTCTTCCAGTGTTTTCAACTACTACGCTACCGGGTCCCCTGCTTTCACAGCTCTAGCCTACTGCACCTCAGCCTCAGTATTCCTCAGTGTCAACATTCATTTCTGAGTTGCAGAGCCAGAGTCAGCACAAGCAGTAGTCCATCTTCACTACACTACTCTCAGCCCCGCTTTCACCGTTCGTACCTTTTGGGGCAGCCAGCACAGTCATTACTACTAGAGGGGTCAGCGTTCCCGTTACTTCTTCTCAGTTCTCTCCAGATTCCTCGTACTCTATGTCGGTGCTATTTGCTTCAGCTGAGCCGAGAGTGTCAGTACAGGCATTGGAGTCAGAGGCAACATTGGGTAGTTCTCTGCTTGCTCTGAGAGTTCTTTCTTTCAAGGCTACCACTGCTGAGTTAGCTTTGACAGAGCCTCTGCTAGAGGCTTCACAGATAGAGCCAGTAGCCACCACAGCCGAGTAGCTCAGAGCTTCAGATGCTGATATCTTGGTTGAGGCCGGATATTCTCCAGAGGAGGCATCTCAGGCCCTTGCCAGTGCAGATCAGCAAGCTTCAGTTGAGGGCAAGGAGCCATCCCCGACGTCTTTCTCAGGCTTGAGTGCCTTCGATGATGTTGAGCAGCCAGGAGGAGACCAATCAGCAGCAGCAGCCAGCAGAGGAGTATCCTCCGACTATCACTGCACCTAGCTCTTTAGCCGCGCAAGATTAGATCTTCTGTAGTTGTTGGGTGAGAGATATGAGGTGTATCTTTCTGAGAGCTAGCTGTCTTGGGGTTGACTGTGGATGGGTAGTTAGGGCTCTGGATTTCTTTTGGATGATTTCATTGGCTCTTTGTGACATTTTGATGAGCTTGTGTTTCATTCGACTCTTTTAGCTGATTGAAATGCACTCAATTTTTGGTCTAACCCCGTGGTTTCTTTGCAGGTTCCTTTGTGCATGTGCGCTCCTGTCTCATTCTCTATCGTGCACCATTCTTTATCAATCTAGCGTTCTCTCTCTCTATTTGCTTCCTCGGTGCCATCTTTTTAGATGATTAGATGACAAAGGGGGAGAGAGAGCTATCAAACATAGGGAGAACCAGAGAAGAGTGACGCTTTCTACCCATGACAACGGAGGGGAACTCTTGCAAAAACATTTTTGCGGAGTCATCAAGGTAAGGGGGTAAGTGTTCTTTCAAGATGCATTTTATTCTCTATTTTCTTTCATCTCGTTTGGACTGTTAGTAAGTACTATAGTTGTCATCAATTATAAAAAAGGGAGAGATTGTAAACTTCATGACCTTTGAAGTCCCCAAAAGGTATAAATTGATTTTGGTGATTGAATGAACAACCATAGGTAACGGTTGTGTTGTAGCTACCACCCCGCTAATTCTACTTCAACATGGTGGGCTCCCTTGGTGGATGACAAAGACGAACACTAGAAGAAGAGTTGTCGGGCGTCGAAGGATCAAGGCTAGGGACTAGCTAGAGAGTTCATAGGAACGCCGGTACTATTAAGAGGGGTAAAGTTATTTGTCTTTTGTCATACAAGTGTAACAGGGTGTGAACGCTCTTTAAATCCCTAAAAAGCACGAAAGATGGAAGAGGAAGCGAAGTCGAAGACCGGAGCTCAAGAACCAGCTAAAGACTCAGTCACCGGACAGTCTAGTGAGGTCACCTGACAGTCCGGTGAACCCTGGAGGAGCCAGTCTAGAGAGAGGTGCTCTTCGGAGTCAAGGAAGATCAGTCACCGAACATTCTGTTAGCGTAGTGAACGGACAGTCCGGTGAGTCAGAAGCCGAAGTCCAGAGAAGATGTCTCTAGGAGTCCAAAAGTGAAAGTCACCGGACAGTCCGGTGAAAGTATACACCGGACACTCCGATGTCATATGGAATAAATTTCAGAGAGGGTGTTTCCCTGACCGAGGAGGAAGAAGGGTCACCGGACAGTCCACAGGTCTAGTTACCGGATAGTCTGGTGATTGCATAAAGCAATCAGCTTTATGACATCACGTCTCAACGGTTGTTTTTTGGCTTGGAGCTTATTTAAACCATGTAGGGGGACGTTTTTCAGTGTGACCTTGAGAAGAATTGCTGGAGCCAAGTTGTGAGAGGCCAAGGGACACCACCAAGAGAGTACATTACAAGATTAGAGATCTTTGGTGCTAGTTAGAGAGTAATAGGGAGCATTCACACACTTTTAGAGCTTGTAGGCCTTGAGAGGAGTGATCTTTGCCTATTACTCTTGGTGTGGGCAGCCTAGAGTGGCTAGGAGTCGGTGATCGAGCTTCCGAGGAGATTATAGAAGACATCGCTGTAACATCTCAGAATTATCGAAATAATCGAAGTGTCGATTGTGTCCCAATTTTTGTTTTGCTCCAAATCTGGAATTTCTTTTTATTTTTCTGGCGCTAGAAATTCAGTTTGCGGGCTTTGTTGAGCTGATATTAATTTCCACAGCCTTTTATTAATTCTCAAACCTCCCCCTTTTAACTCCCCTATAAATACCCCCTCCATTTTACCCCATCCCACCAACCCATCCCACCAATCCCTCTCATTCCCCATTTTTCTTTCCTCTCTTCCAAGTTCCAGAGCACCAGACAAGATCAATGAAAGGGAGTCGCATCGCTTCGGTCTTCGGTTCCGCGTCGCGTATCTCCTGCGTCACCGACCGTCATCGGAAGCCTCGACCGCGCGTCGCCGACCGTCATCGGAAGCCTTGATCGCGTGGACCGCGTCATTCGTCCCGCGTCGCTGAGCCGATTCCCCGCGCGTCTTCGGTCTCCGTCTCCGCGTCACCGCCCTTCTTCGTCATCGCGATCACCAAGTCGCACGTCTTCGGTTCCGCGTCGCCCGTCCGTGCGTCGCCGTCAACCGCTCCTAGTTTAAATCTTCAAGGATCGTGTAGAATTTTTTGGGAAATGTTTTGAGCACGTTTAGCCTAGTAATTTAAATTTGGATTTAATTATTCGAATTTAAATTGTCACGTACCTAGTCTCACCCATGTTTGTGTTGTGTTTAGCTTGTGATCCCGACTTCGATCCTAAGCTGCCAGGCAAGCCGCGTTCCCTGATTACTTTTGTACGCAGTATTTTAAACTGCATGTTTTGTTTGCAACCCTAATTTGCATGCCAACTGTTTTAAAATATGCTAGCAACATTCCTAAGCTGTGCCTATTTATTGTTCCACAAATATGAGCCCTAGGATTGCATTAGAATAATTATTTTATTTTATACTTAGCCATGCTTAGTCCATTTATTTTTATCTCACACCTATCACTATAAAAATAAAATTTGTGTTAAATGATTTTGAACTGTGATTCAAATGTGTGAGTTTTGTAAATAACTATACATAACTATTTAGCGGAGGCAGGATGGAGTATAAGGAGCTGGGGGACCTTTAAGAAGTCCTTGTGAGCGTACCTGTGGTGGGTACAACGGGAAGATCCAGGCTGAGATTATTCCGTGAGACTTGTTGGTTGTTGGCGTTGAGGTTGGAGAGAGTGCCAGCCCTGGCAATTAAGGACCGAGTCCTTCGAACCTTGTACGCTCAGCTGACAACTATGCACACCACGTTACCCTGTATGGGTAGTGGCTTGATCTTGAAGCTTGCCGAGACTAGTTGTTTACGCGTGGGTTGGTGGTAACATGTTAGTGTGGTGTAGAGCTATGACTCCCCACATGAGATCGAGATACCTCACCTGATCAGTGGTAGGCTCTTCACAGCTTCAGAATTCGATTGCGTAGGCACTTAGGATCCCTATTCTGGAGGACGGATAACGCCAGTTAAAGCTTGTGCACGGTTCTTGTGTGTTCGTCAGAACTACGAAGGTAGTTACCGATGACACTTCTCATGGGTACAAGTGCATAAACTCTGCAGCAGTCAATGGACATTGCCACGTCCTTTTTGGAAGGACACCCCCTGAGTTGTGCTCCTCGTTGAGTAGTTTTGTTTTACTTCCTTCTCTTCCATTTCAAAATGTTTTGGACTCCGGTCTTTGAGCTGTGGCCGGGTGTGGAGATTACACTGACATTTAAAATGAACCCCCGTCTGAGATAACGGAGATCCCTGCGAGGCAAGATAATAAAATTTGACAGTTTTAAAATACAACTTTCTTGCATCTTTAAAAATAAAATAAAATGTTTTAAACTTGCATTTAGCACTTGAGCTAGCCTTTACCCTTGAAACCATTTGCATGCATACATTGTTGATAGGTATTACGTGGTTTGCTGAGTATTCGTACTCATGGTTTCCTAATTTGTTGTTTTCAGAGGATAACCATAGCTTTGACTTCGACTACATCTCCGACGGACCGTGAAGTCAGCTCCTACGCTCAAGCTTGCCTGTGTGGAGGAGGTTCGCTGCCTCTGCCATGAAGATGCTTCCATTGCTGTATTCTATGGATTTTTTGATAGTGATCTTTCTGATCTAAGATGTTTCTGGCCTGTGTGCCGATGGACCCCTTTGGAGGATTATATTCTAATAAATTTGCATTGACTTGCTATTTTCTATTCTTGTTTCTTGTTTAATGCTTCTGTTATGGTTTTTTGATTAATCGCTTGTGAAGTCGTGCTTGCCAACCTTCTGGGATTGGCAAGGTCACGGAAGGTTGGGACTTATCGAAAGGTAAGAAAAACCCGGTCATTGCAGTAGTAAATTTTGTATGCAGTTTCAGGTCCCCCGCTCGAAAGTTACACCAAGAGGGAGCGCCCGAGTCTTGGAGGCTTGCTCTAGCGTTTAGGTATTGTGTGCGACAGCCGGGCCGTCGGTGTCTTCACTCTGTGAGTGAAGTGTACCCTTCTGAGCATCGTTCCGAAAATGATGGGAGGGACCGGGATTCCGACGGGAATGGTACAACGAGGATTAGAGGAAGGCACCTACCTTCTGAGACCTCGAGAAAAAATTACTGAGTACTCTCTATCTCACTCTTTTTACTTACCGCATTTACTTACCGTTTGAGTAGTGTGATAGGTTGTTCTTTGATTCCTCTTGGTGGCTGTCGTGCTAATGCTTGCTTGTGGTTATTTACTTATCATTAGCATTGTTAGTGGTCTTGGCCTACTAGACTTGTTTAGGTTTGCTTCCGTTGCAGTTAAGTCTTATAGTTTTAGTTCGTAGCGAAATTAGTCCACCGATTCAACCCAACTTGTCGGTGTCTTTGATCCTTACATTGTGTGCACCCGTAACTCTTTTTATTTTCAGTAATTATTGTTGTGTGTGCCGGTAATTCTTTTATATCTCAGTAATTGTTGTTGTGTATGCTAGTAATTCTTTTTTGATCTCAACTTAGTATTTTTGTAGTCCATTCCCAATAATATCTTTGTGTTCCAAATTGATATTTGTGTTATGTTCCATGTCATTGCAAACATATGTTTTTAGTGCACTGATGTGGTTTTTTTGGTATGTTGTTGAAAATCTAAATTACGCAACTATTCGATGCTCCCCTGCTTGTATTTTGTATGTTATTCAATCTATGGCTGAAGGTCTAAGGAATAAGATCACCGAGTTGGGGTTTTGTAATTTTTTTAAATTTAATATGAATAGAATTGACAACAGAGCCCTTGCTATGTTTTTAATGAACCATATTATGGATGATCCTCTTCGTATTGAGGTTAGGGGGAAAATGCTTCAATCACTCTCCAGGTTGTACACAAGGTGTTTGGTATTCCAATCCGGGGTACTGTATAGTTGCCATCATGTACCTATAAAGAGAAGCAAGCAGTGCTTGAGCTGAGAAGATTGTGTGATGAGAATGGCATGAAAGATATGTTTGAATCAAATAGGAAAGGTGGTGATAAGAAGAAGCGCTATGAAGAATTGAAGAATAATGTTGTACCCAGATGAGTCATTGAGCAATCTGCATTGAGACAGAAAGATGATGATTGGACTGTCAAGTGTTTCTTTATACTTGTACTCAATGCCTTGTTGTTCCACACAAGCTCACTACAAATATGCGTCAATGACTACCTATTCTGCAAAGACCATGAGGCAATGAAGAACATTGATTGGTGTCTTGCTGTTGTTGATGATATTAGGGAGAAGGTCCAAAAATGGAACAAAAGTGCTGGGAGGGATGCCACGTCGACAGTGCAGGGCTGTACTGCTCTCCTTACTGTAAGTAATTTTCTCTAATTTTTCTTTTTTGTTTTTATGGTGCTCAGTAATTTCTTTATCCTAAGCTTGTTGCATTTGTTCTTACTAATTCCATGTGGTTGCGCTACATTTCAGTGATTTCTGTAATGTTTGTCAGTAATCCTTTTTTTTAAGTTTAGTAATTTCCTTTCTCATGTTCCATGTTACCCTTATTTCAGTTTTGTAATTATTGTTGTTCATGGTAGTAAGTAGTAATTCTTTTTTTTAGTTTCTACTTCATTAACATCCTTTAATTTTCTATTTCCATGTTTCCCTTATGTCTCAACTCAGTTATTATTGGTGTCTGTGTTAGTAATTTCCTTATCATAGGGTTTGTTGCATTTATTTATAGTAATGTACTGTAATTTTGTTGTTTGAATTGTTTCTCAGTAATTTGTATTGATTTATTCTGATGTTGTGTGGTGCTGATGTATTGCATTGCATCTCAGTATTTTTTTATTTATTCAGGTATACTATCTAGACAACTTATCATGTGGTGACATTCTTACTGATTTTGTGGCGTTACCTCGGACAAACATTTTTGATAGTGCTTTGATTGAGAAGATTGCAAAGGTGATAAGAAGACTTTCAAAGACTTAAAAGTGTTGCTTTTGGTTATTTACCTATAAGTGTTGTTATGTATTTTCCATTTATATTTGTTTTTACTTTATAATTGCATTTGTTTTGATATTCAGTAAATGAGTTTTCATACTCTCATTTCTTGTTATTATTTTTTTTGGTGTTTTAGCTGAGAGATAAAGATGCAACATGCTATGTCAATCTTCGTGAGGATGAGCAAGCCATTGAAGAAGATAATCTTCAACAATCTAGTTAATTTATTGCTGTTCGAGCTAGGCGTGGGGAGCTGCGAAAACCGACTGCAGAAGGTTCTTCTATTAGGGCTCAGCATAGGAGGGCTGCTAAGGGAGCATCAAAATCTGTTGAGCAGAGTGCCAAGGCTCGCCCACTCCTTGAAGGCTTGCTGCATTTGCATCCGTTGTTGGCTAGTTCTATAGATTTGGTTGAAGATGATGACGTGAAGCAGGCAATTAATGATTCTTTAGCTGTGTTTGACAGAAATGTGACGAAGGCGTCCAAGACCATAAACCCTGCAATGAAAAAGATTGGTGATGCTTTGAAAGATATTCAGGATACTCAGAAGAAGCTTGTTACTGATATTAAGTGCATTCTAGAGAAAAGTCTAACATGCGATGCTGCTGCCAATGAACCTGTTAAAAAAGATAAACGACCTTCGAAGCGATGTTCGAAATCACACAGATCTGTGAGTTTCTCTTCATGTCATTTTGTTCAGTAATTTGTTAATTTATTATTTATTTGTTCAGTAATCGCTTTCTCTTTTGTGTCTAAAGATTATTTTTTCTGATTTATACTTTTCTTTTGTAAATAGGCAGTAGCTGAAGGAGTGTCAAAAAGTGCAAAACAAAGGAAGAAAACTTTGAAACAGTCTGTAACATCTTTTTTCCAATAGTTTTTGAATTCAGAATGTAAAACTATGGATCTGACAAAAGTATTTCTTTGTTTTTAATGTTTTTTCAGAACATCGTCACATTGTGATGTCTGTGCCGTCATCTCCTCGGTCTTCACCACCTTCATCTCCACATCTGGAGCCTCATTCAACTTCAGTTCTAGCACTGGTACCCATACCACCTTCATCTTCACACCCCTCACCACTAGCATCTGCATGTTCATCTTCTTCACCAATCGCGCCTATGTCTCCACCTCCACCTTCCTCATCTCTGGCGCCTACGTCTCCACCTGAGTGTGTGCTGGAGAAGAGCAGGTCAAAACAAGGTACTTCACTAATTTTTAGTTTTTTGGAGCTTTGTTGTTAACATTTTTTTGTAATGTTTTGTTTCGAGTTCAGTAATTATTTTTGTTGTTTTCAACAGATTGATCAGGCTAAGCACCTTGATGCGGATGCACAGACGAATCAAAATTCTGATTTGTCTAGTGTTATTTCTCGGTCTCAATCATCCGGTGTCTAGGAGTCACAGTTTAATTATGACCAATGGCACAATGTCGCCAATGTTATTCGTGATCTGCAGGATGATCCAACACATAAGTAGCTACAAGAGGATTATGAAAAGGATATTGCGAATGTTATTTGTGACCTGCAGGATGATCCAAGCAGAAGCATCTACATGAGGAATATGAAAAGGATAAGTCTGCAGATGTAGTGGTGAAGGTTCAGTTCATAAATCGTCATTTAGTAATTTTCATATGTTGTTACTAACCGTAATTCAGTAATTTTTCTAATTGTTGACTTCAGTAAATTGTGTTGTTGTGATGTGTCATTGTTTAGTTCAGTAATTATTAGTGTTACTTTTCAGTAATTTAGCATTCAGTAATTTCATAAATTGTTACTGACCGCAGTTCAGTAATTTTTCTAATGCAATTTGTGTTTGTAAGCTTCATGACCTTCGAAGTATTAAAAACCCCAAAGGTATGAATATTTTGATGATTGAGTGAGAACCATGAACTAACTTGTTGGATGTAGGATCAACATATGCTTATCTCAAGAATCTACGAGTTGGCTTCCTCGAGCGTCGTGGTTGGAGGCGGATCAAGGTTAAAGATGAACTAGAGCCAATTGTAGCTTAGTGTAGGCTTTGAGTCCATAGGAGAAACCGATACTATTAATAGGGGTTGAGTCATTTCTCTTTGGTCACATGAGTGCTAGGATGTTTGGAAGCTCTAGGAGTCTCCAATGGCACTAAGGTGACAAAGCTCAAGTTGAGGAAGCAAGTGAAGTAAGTTGGAAACAAGATCGAAGTGAAGAATCCAAGTTTCAGCTTTGAAATAGGTCACCGGACAGTCTTATGATATCATCGGACAGTCTTGTGACTATAAGTTTTAGCATTTTCAGAGAAGGGGAAATCGAATGTTTCAGTGGTTAAAATGGTCACCGGACAGTCCAGTGACTATGAAGGATGCGAGATTCTAGAGAGGAGTTTTTGAGTTGAAGCAGTGGAAGAAATGGACACCAGACAATCCGGTGAGGTCACCGGACAATCCGGTGACTATGACGGCTACAGGTTCCAGAGAAGGTTGCAAGCGACTGGATCATCGAAGGAGTTGGTCACCGGATAGTCTGGTGACTAGAAGAAGATGGAGTCCAGAGAGGATGTTCTTGGAGCCCAAGACAAAGGTGGTCACCGGACAATCCGGTGGTCAAGTCACCGGATAGTCCGATATTTGAAAAAAGCAGTCAGCTTTTTGACAACGGCTATAAACGGTTATTATGGAGTTGGTAGCCTATATATAGCCATGTGCTTGCCCAAGAGAAGATGTCCAATGGCCAAAAGAATTGAGGGAGCATCTTGTGAGAGCCAAGGGCCACCAAGGAGAGCACAAGTGGAAGATTGAAAGATCTTTAGTGCTAAAAGGAGAGTAACTCGAGCATCCACGCATTCCTAGAGCTCGTGAGGCTAGAGAGTAGTGATAAGGCTTGTTACTCATGGTCTATGGCAGCCTAGACCGCTTAGGAGTCGGTGATTGAGCTTCCGTAGCATTTGTGGAAGACGTCACAAGTTTGTGAGTGGTTTCGGGTCCCCCACTTGAAAGGGACACCAAGAGTGAGCGCCCGAGCCTTGGAGGCTTGCTCTAGCTCTTGGGTATTGTGTGCAACAGCCGAGCCAACGGTGACTCCACTTCGGGAGTGAAGCATACCATTGTGAGCATCGTTTTGGAAACGACGGGAGAGACCCGGACTCCGACGGGAGTGGTCCAACGAGGAGTAGGGGAAGGCGCCATCCTTCCGAGACCTCAGGAAAAAATCTTGAGCCTCCCTTCTCTCTTTACTACTTGTTATTTACCTTTCGCTCTTTTATTCATGCAAGTATTATTGATAGGTTGCTTCTAGTTCACTCATGGTGGCTCTCATGCTAGTGTGCCTTGTTTGATTGCTATCATATTAGAACTAGCATGTGTAAGAGTTGCTTGATGCCTTGCTTAGCTTTTAGCAAGTTTACTTTGTTTGCTATCCTTTGTTTAGCTAGCTCCTAGCTCCGTCCTTGGCTTATCTCTCTAGACTAGTGTAAGTTTCATGACCTTTGAAGTCCTCTAAAAGGTATGAATGTTTTTTGGTGATTCAATGAACAACTATAAGTAACGGTTGTGTTGAAGGTACCACCTCGCTAATTCTACATCAACATGGTGGGCTTCCTCAGTTGATGACAAGGACAATCCATAGAAGAGGAGTTGTCGGGCTTCGGAAGACTAAGGCTAAGGACTAGCTACACAGACCATAGGAACGTCGGTACTATAAAGGGGGTTAAGGTCATTTGTCTCTTGTCATACAAATGTTAGAGGGTGTGAATGCTCCTTAGATCCTCAGAAAGCACTAAAAATGGCAGAGAAAGTGAAGTCGAAGATCGAAGCTCAAGACCAACTAAAGATTCAGTCACTGGACAGTCTGGTGAGCCCTGGAGGAGGTAGTCCAGAGAGAGGTGCTCTCTGGAGTCAACGAGAAGAGTCACCGGACAGTCTGTCGGTGTAGTGACTAGACAGTCCAGTGAGCCAGAAGCTGAAGTCCAGAGAAGGTATCTTGGTGAGTCCAAAAGTGAAAGTCACCGGACAGTCCGGTGAAGGTAAGCTCCGGACAGTCCGTTGTCCTGTGGAGTGGACTCCAGAGAGGGTGTTTCTTTCGCTGTGGAGGAAGAAGACTCACTGGGCAGTCCGGTAATTGCATAAAGCAGTCAACTTTATGACATCACGTTCCAATGGTTGTTTCTGGGCTTGGAGCCTATTTAAACCGTGGAGGGGGACATTTTCCTGTGTGCCCTTGATTAGAATTGCTGAAGCCAAGTTGTGAGAGCCCAAGGAACACCACTAAGAGAGCATTCATCCACTTCTAGAGCTTGTAGGGCTTGACAGGAGTGTGAGCAGCCTAGACTGACTAGGAGTCGGTGATCGAGCTTTCGAGGAGATTATGAAAGAAGTTCTTTGTCAAGAAGGTGAGCAGGAGCAAGAAGAAGAAGAAGTCCCTGCACAAAGCTTATATTGCTGGTGAGTGGCTCACCAATGATAATTCGGACTATTCATCTTCAAGCGAAGAGGAGCTCGCGAGTATTGCCATGACTAGCTCCACCAATGAGCTACCACCACCTCCGCTATGCTTGATGGTCCGTAGTTGTGAGAGCTTCATTGATGAGGAAGATGATCTCGAGGAGGAGGAGGAGGAGAGCTATGATGATAAAGATGATGAACGAAGCTACAATTATCTTGTCCTCTTCCTCAAGAAGGTCAACAAGACCATCATCAAGAAGTTCAAGAAGATCGAGGTGGTGACCAAGGAGCATGAAGTGGCGGTATTCTGAGTTCGAGAGCTTGAAGGAGAGCTCAAGGCACTTAAGCTCTCTTTTGATGTTCTACGTGAGTCCTATGAGAAGCTCAAAGTGAAGCATGTAGAGCTAAGTGAGAAGCATAATGCATTGGTGCGCATCCATGAAGCTCTTGATCCTGACTCTCTCCTTAACTCTCCTAAGCATTTAAATAAAGCTTCTCCTTCTTATGATCTAACCCACTCTAAGGAGAGTACTACTCTTGAGCCATCTATTTTGTAGAAAAACACAAAGCTCAAGGAGGAGACTGAGGACGTGATGGATGCATTTGAGCGGCTCACTAGAGGAAGGCAAATTCAAAAGAAGATCCTAAGCAAGAACCTCATCAACAACCACAACCACAAGAGGTTAGGTTCATATCCTTACTCTATCAAAATCATTGGCAATCAAGATGAGATTCCTAGATGGATAGTCCCGCTCATGGCGGATAACTATTATTGTGAGAAGTGTTGCATTTTCTATGAGGACATACACTACAAGCCTTTCAGGGATAAGGATGGAAATGTAAAGGTCAAGCCGCTCGGACTGCCAAATGACAAGCGGACAATCAAAAAGATATGGGTTCCCAAAGTGATCATGGAACGAGAGAGGAAAGCCAAAACTCTCTTGGGTTCCTAAGAAGAAGTGAAGGGGCCTAAGTGGTGGACCGTGAAGTGAATTGAAGATTCTTGAAGTTCATCACATGTTGATCGAGCTATAACGCCAATCTACTCTTCAAAGAGGTTATTCTTGTACATAGTAGAGTAGGTTTCTTTTCTTGCAATGCTTGGTAGATACGAGTCCTTCATGGACTAGATGTTTGCACTATCATGCATCATGTGTAAAAAGATGATAGAAAAGAACAAAAAATTAGGTCGATGTCTAACCACCTTGAGATATCCATATGCATGGGAGAAGAGCTTGAGAAGGTGGTTTGGCTATCTCAAGGCAAAGTGGCGGGCATATGTTGAATAAGGTTGAGATGGGTTAAACTTAGCACTGAATAGGTTTCTTTATGCGATGTCTTTAATTTGCTTGCATCTACATGGCATGCTTTAAATTCTCTTGTATTAGAATAACTTTTTTGCATGCATTGCATATAGGAACCATGGAGGAAGCGTGTTACTCTATGGAGAAAGTGACTACATTGTCCATATGGATTCACATACTCCACAAAGAGTACCCAAAGCAACATTGTGCGCTTCATGCCCGTTGAACCCTGTGCTTAATGGTCTCTAACATCCATTTACGTGGATCGGGATCTAAGGGTTCATACGTTCTCTTTTTCAAGCCTCCTTCTTGCTTTGTTGTTTATCGTTCGATCTTTATTGCATTTTGCGAAAATGTTACACTCTTCGTGAGTTATTTATTTGCAAAGGAGTGTTTGAGAGTTCTCTTTCTGGACAAGTGTGATGTTTTTCTGGTTTTTTGGTGGGGACACTTAAAGTCTAGAAAGAAATTCTTTGATTCTGCAATTCTTTGAGGTCTTTAGACATTCTCGCGCCTTCACTAGACATTCCGGTGACTATATCTTTGGATCAGTTACTTCTGCAAAATTGGACAGACGCCGGACAATCTGACGGTATCACCGGACAGTCCAGTGACTGGAATAGGAAGCGGGTGCCTCTCTGGAACTAGAATTCTCTAGACACCGGACAGTCCGAACGTTTATAGTCACCGAACAAATATTTTTGACCGGACAGTCCGGTGATCTCTTTGATCGGTGAAATCTCGGCTATCCATTTTAATTCCTTTTAATCTCGGCCGTTAATTTTTTATTGACCTAGCCGCACGAGTGCCTCGGACTTTCAAACAAAATCGTGCATGCCTCATGCCGATCGTCGTTGCCGTCGCTCGTCGACCGCCGCTCGCGCGCCACCTTCGCGCCGCCCACCTCCGCCCT
>BCLH01001242.1:34535-55113 GCA_001602315.1 Zoysia pacifica
CACCGCTGTGCCTGCTTCTCGCGCAGCCCCGCGCCGCCCTGCTCCGCTCTGCCACCCGCGCGCCTTGCCCTAGTCGCGCCACTGCCCTAGCGCCGTCATCGCCCTGCCCTAGTGCCGCTGCCGCTCTGCCACGCCTCTGGCCTGATTAGCTGCTAGCTCCACCACGTGTGCCGTGCAGGCTTGCGCCTCCATTGCTTGTCCAAGCTCATTGCTTCCACATCCGAGTTTTCAAAGCCATAAACCCCTCATTGGAGTTTTTGGTCTCTCGTGATCGGACGTGCTTTTGACGAGTTCTTAGGCGTTATTCGGCTCTTCTCTGCAGGGTATTGTGTTCTACCTCTCTCATTTCATCAGAAATGCCCCGCATGCCTTGTTTGTTGATTAATTGCAAAAATTGGTATAACTTGCTTAAATGTTTCACTTTTTATTGCCGATTGATGTGATTAGTTGACAATTCTCATACTTAGTGCCATATTGAGGTCATTGTTTGCATAATTTTAGTATGGCATTGAGTCTCCTGTCGCTAGTCTCACAATTTGGATGCTTTACTATATTATGAATTGTGGCATTAGTATATCGATATCACGGTTGTGCTAATTTGCTTTATTTGATCGGTGACATGTCCTTGATTTCACCGCTAGCACTTCATTTAGAGTCGCTCACCTCTTGTGCTTACAACCTATATTTTACTCTTATTTGGTGCAGTGACAGTTGGACAATGGATCAGGACAGTGTCAGCAGCAATCCAGAACTCTCTGCCAGTTCAGTGGTTTCTCTTGGACGGGTTAAGAGCCAAGCTCTTAATCTTATCTTGCAGTGTCAGCTGGTCAGAGTTTCTAGCAATTGATCTCTCAGTGACAGCTGACAGTATGGGCAGACAAAGACCGAGTTCAAAGGAGAAGGGGTAGGGCAAGGCCGTAGAGCCTGAGAAGAAGAAGAAGCAGAGGACAGGTGACCTTGAGTGGGACAGAGCACTAGCTGCAGCAGATGTTGATGTTCCATCACAAAGGAAAGCTGGTGCTTTGAGGATAGGAGCAGCTGAGTCCTAGGGGAGTTGAGGAAGTCGACCCGTCAGAGAGTGGCGACCGCTCCTCTTGTTGTAGAGGCGCATCCGCGGAGAGCTCCTGCCAGTAGGCAGTCGAGAACCGCGGAGGAAGAGACAGTTCAGAGGAACTCACAGCAGAGGACACAGAGGTGTCCACATCATAGGACTGGGGTGTGTGAGGTTTGCACATCTAGAGCCGAGAGAGATCGCCGGGCCATGGGCAGGATCGCTATGGAGGAGGTAGACTTGTTGAAGTTGAAGGGCCCGGCCATTAAGGCCAAGAGGAGAGTGAATTCCACTGCTTGAGTCTCCGATGGGAGACATGCAGATGTTGGACAGTTTTGGATAGTACTTCAGCGAAGGATCTTCGAGGCCTACAGGAGGCAGCTTGTCACTATGGGCAAGAGCTCAGTATTTGCAGCTCACACGCACTGTTCTTTAGAGGTACTGAGCAGAGGAGCTAGGGTTGACATAGAGGAGCACATCTCATATCTTTTAGGTCTGTCTGATTTGGTCGCCCAGCCCTTGAGGTACAGTGATGAGGTAGTACTGGAGTTCTATGCCTCCTTGTGGATCTCCCCGGATCACTCGTATTTTTTGTTCATCTATAGAGGGGAGCCACACCGCTTTGAGAGGTCCGATGTTATGACAGCGCTTGATTTCATATCTTCTGAGACGATCCACACTCTGGCTCATCCGGATTTTTCACTGCCATTCAGACCGTTTGGAGGGATGGAGCCGAGTGATGAGAGACTAAGTATTACTTTCCCGCCACCTGATGGGGAGCATTACTCGAGGCACACTTTGCGCTTGACACACGAGGCTCGTGTTCTTCAAGGGTTGCTTGAGAGGTCGATAGCACCTTGTGCTGGCTACAGGGAGAGAGTGATTATTCTGCATTAATGGCTGCTGTGTTTTCTGCTGAGGCATGAGGATTGGAGGATGTGATATATGAGAGGATTGGAGCACGCGAGTTACCTTTTGCCCCCTACATCTGCCTGATGCTGAGGAGAGGGAGAGTGATGACTGAAGAGAAGTATGCAGCATTGCCAGAGATCACCACTCCTTTCAGTCCTGCTGAGCCATCCGACTCCAGGGTTCTACAAGTTTTTGCTTCTCAGAGCACCTCTGGAGGTGAAGACAGCACAGCCCCGGACAATGTCGATATTGAGGCTCCGAAGGGAGCAGAGCCGAGTGCTGGGAGCACAGAGGCTCCGCGTCAGGCCGAGACTCCTACCTCTCGTACCACACTTGACCCTGCTCTTGCTGTTAGATTGAATGCTATTAAGGCAGAGCAGGAGGAACAGAGGTTTAGAGAGGAGCAGCTTGAGCTTATCCGCTGAAAGAGGGCAGAGTTCGAGGAGAGGATCTGACTCGAGCGCCTCCAATTTGAGGAGCGGCTGTAGATAGAGAGAGAGAGCAGAGGAGAGGGAACGGCAGGATAGAGAGTTCCATGAGAGGTTGCAGCGCACTCAGTTGGAGATAGCAGCGACTATTTCTTATATGTTTGCCGGATTCAAAGCTATTGCGTCATATCTCCAAGGGACTGGTATGTCACCTCTTCCAGCGTTTTCGATGACTACGCATCCAGGTCCCCTGCCTTCACAGCTCCAGCCTACTGCACCTCAGCCTCAGTACTCTTCAGTGCCAGCATTCACATCTGAGTTGCAGAGTCAGAGCCAGCAGCAGCAGCAATCCATGTTCACCACATTGCTCTCAGCCCCACTTTCACCTTTTGTACCTTTTGAGGCAGCCAGCACAGTCACGACTACTGGAGGGGTCATTGTTCCTGTTACATCTTCTCAGCTCTCTCAAGTTTCCTCGTACTCCATGTCGGTTATATTTGCTTCTGTCGAGCCGAGAGTGTCAGTACTGGCATTGGAGTCAGGGACATCAGTTGGTAGTTCTTTGCTTGTTTCGAGAGTTCTATACTTTGAGGCTACTACTGCTGACTCAGCGTTGACAGAGCTACTGCTAGAGCCTTCATAGTCAGAGCCTGCAGCCACCACAGCCGAGCAGTCCAGAGCTTCAGATGCAGATATCCTAGTCGAGACCGAATATTCTCCAGAGGAGGTAGCTCAGGCCCTTGCCAGTGTAGATCAGCCAACTTCAGTTGAGGGCAAGGAGCCATCCCCGATGTCTTCCTTCAGCCTGAGTGCTTTTGATGATGTCGAGCAGCCAGGAGGAGACCAGTCAGCAGCAACAGCTCAGCCAGCAGAGGAGCAGCCTCTGACTGTCACTGCACCCACTTCTTCGGCCGCGCAGGATTAGATTCTCTATAGGAGTTGAGTGAGAGACATGAGGGGTACTGTTTTGAGTGCTAGCTGTCTAGGGGGATTCCTTGGATGGGTAGATAGGGCTTCTGGATTTTATTTGGCGGATTTCATTGGCTCTTCATGTCATTTTGATGAGCTTGTTTTCATTCGACTCTTTTAGCTCATTGGAGTGCACTCGGTTTTTGGACAAACCCCGTGGCTTCTCTGTGTATGGCTCCTAGTGCTTATCTGTTTTACAGGTTCCTTTGTGCATGTGAGCTCCCGTCTTATTCTCTATTGTGCAAGTTTCTTTATCAACTAACGTTCTCCCTCTCTATTTGCTTTCTCGGTGCCATCATTTTGGATGATTAGATGACAAAGGGGGAGAGAGAGGTACCAAACAGGGGGAGAACCGGAGAAGAGCGACGTTTTCTACCCACGACAAAGGAGGGGAACTCTTGCAAAATTTTTCTGAGGAGTCATCAAGGTAAGGGGGTAAGTGTTCTTTCGAGATGTATTTTATTCTCTATCTTCTTTCATCTCGTTTGGATTGTTTGGGAGTACTATGGTTGTCATTAATCACCAAAAAGAAGAAGATTGTAAGCTTCATGACCTTTGAAGTTCCCTAAAAGGTATGAATATATTTTGGTGATTAAATGAACAACGATAGGTGATGGTTGTATTCCAGGTACCACTCCACTAATTCTACATCAACATGGTGGGCTTTCTCGGTGGATGACAAGGACGAGCTCAAGAAGAAGAGTTCCCGAGCTTCGGAGGACCAAGGCTAAAGACAAGCTAGAGAGTCCAAAGGAACGCCGGTACTATAAATGGGGGGATCTCCTATCATATAAGTGTTAGATGGTGAGAATGCTCTTTAGATCTTCAGAAAGCACTAAAGATGACAAAGCAAGCGAAGTCAAAGACCAAAGCCTAAGATGAGCTAAAGATTTAGTCAACGAACAGTTTGGTGAGGTCACCGGACAGTTCGGTGAGCTCTGAAGGAGCAAGTTCAGAGAGAGGTGCTCTCTAGAGTCGACGAGAAGAGTCACCGGGCAGTCCGTCGGTGCAGTGACCGAACAACCCGGTGAGCCCGAAGCTAAAGTACAGAGGATGTGTCTCTGTGAGTCCCAAAGTGAAAGTCACCGGACAGTTCAAAGAAGGTATGCATCGAACAGTTTGGTGTCCTGTGGAGTGGACTCTAGAGAGGGTGTTTCTCTGACCGAAGAACAAGAAGGCTCACCGGACAGTCCGGTGATTAGTCACCTAACAGTCAAGTGATTGCATAAAGCAGTCACCTTTATGACATCACGTCCCAACGGTTATTTCTGAACTTGGTGCCTATTTAAATCGTGGGGGGGATGTTTTCCTGTGTGCCCTTGATTAGAATTGCTGAAGCCAAGTTGTGAGAGCCCAAGGAACACCACCAAGAGAGCACATTGCAAGATTGAAGATCTTTGGTGCTAGTAGGAGAGTGATAGGGAGCATTCATCCACTTGTAGCGCTTGTAGAGCTTGAGAAGAGTGATCTTTGCCTATTACTCTTGGTGTGGGCAGTCTAGACCAGCTAGGAGTCGGTGCTCGAGCTTCCGAGGTGATTGTGGAAGACGACACTAAGTTTGTACATGGTTTCGGGTCCTCCGCTCGAAAGGGACACCAAGAGAGAGCGCCCAAGCCTTGTAGGTTTGCTCTAGTGCTTGGGTGTTGTGAGGGACAGTAGGGCCGTCGGTGTCTTCACTCCGGAAGTGAAGCGTACCCTTGCAAGCATCATTCCTAGAACGACGAGAGGGACCGGGACTCTAACGGAAGTGGTCCAACGAGGATTAGGAGAAGGCGCCTTCCTTCTGAGACCTCGAGAAAAAATCACTGAGCACTCTCTATCTCATTCTCTTTACTTACATCATTTACTTACCGTTGAGTAGTGTGATAGGTTGTTCTTTGATTCCTCTTGGTGGCTATCCTACTAGTGCTTGCTTGTTGTTATTTATATATCACTAACATGGTTGTTATTCAACCCCCTTCTCGGTGTCTTTGATCTTTACAACTAGGTTGTTGTTCTTGTTTATGATAGGTTGTTCTTTGATTCCTCTTGGTGGCTATCCTACTAGTGCTTGCTTGTTGTTATTTATATATCACTAGCATGGTTGTTATTCAACCCCCTTCTCGGTGTCCTTGATCTTTACAACTAGGTTGTTGTTCTTGTTTATTCTTAGCCTAGCCCTAGTGTTCTTTGTTGATAGCCTCTAGCATATTAGGTTGTTCCTTTAGTGTTATCTTATCTCTAGTTTGCTAGGAATGGAGTGCTAGCTCTCTTGTTGGCGGTAAGTTGTAGAAAAGTTAGAATTAGTGAGTGCCCGATTCAACATCCCCTTCTCGATCACTTGATCCTTACAAGTGTTATCAGAGCCAAGTGCTCAAATTCTGGCTTAACCGCCTTTGAGAAGTGATCAAGAGTGATGGAGACATGCTCTCCATTGGGGTTCGGTAGTGGCTCCTGAAAGAATCGCTTGCTAATCTACCTATATGCCACAAGACCGGTAGAATCGAGGAGTTTCGCTATTGATTTGTCTATCTCCTCCACTAAGGATGCTCTTTGTGCTATCAATGATGAGAAAGCTAATTATCTTGAGTTACTTGAGTCCTATTCTTGCTTTCATACAAATCATGATGAAGATTTATTTGATGCTTTGCTTCGATTGAATGATCTTGTGGGAAGAATTAATTAATTCAAAGGTATGCTCAAGATAACCAATGAACAACTTATCAAAAGGATGCTCTTACTCAAGAAGGGAGAAAAATGCATCGCTCTTACTCTTGGAGATTATAGTGAGGAGCTCAAGACATCAGCTCTTGATGAGTCAATGAAAGTTGTTATTAGTCACAATGGACTTCAAGGAAGCATTGATGATCTCAAGAAGTCCTCCGTGGCTCAAGTCGACAACGAGTGTCTTGACACCACTACATCAAGCTTGACTATCGAAGAGCATGCTCATAACTCACATGAGCCCCAAGTTTGCACTATTTCTCACTCCTCTAGCAAGCTTTGTTTTATTGAATATCATGATGATATTGCTAGTTCACTTATTGAGGATTCTTATTGGGCTTTATGTGATGAATTTGATAGCCTTACCATGCTACCTAATGAAACCTTGATTGATTTGTGTCTTCGCTAAGATTATCTAATCAAGTGGATCAACTCTTATAACAAGCGAAGAATCACAAATAGTGAGGCTATCAAGAAGGTGATGGAAGCTCTCTCCAATCATGAGACTATTCTCCTTGCTCTTCAAAATGAAGATCTTGAGAAGATTACAATTGAAGAACTAATTGGCAAGATTTCATTGAAGAATGACTCTCTTGATGAGAACATGTCCATTGGTGGTTGTGATCAATTTGAAGACTTATCTACATCTTTGCACAAACCACCATCCATCGAGAAGGTTAGTATGAGTAAATCATGTAATATTGTATCCACTAACCATTCTTCCTTCTTGACCTCAAATAAGGTGGATCACACACGCAATTGTGAAGATGAAGTGGTAAATGAATTCTTGATGAAGACTTCATCTCTTTCACCTCCACCCACAATTATTGATGGAAGAAACGATGGATGGACTCTTGACAAGGATGATAGTAGTAATGAGAAGGATGAAAAGCTCCTCACAAGGTGGAAAGCATGGACAATGAGAAGGAGAGGCCAACACATAAGGCTTACATTGTTGGTGAATGGCTTACCGATGATGACTCAACCTCTTCTTCGACAAGCGATGATGAAGAATGGGATAATGGAGAGATTGCTATCACAAGCTCCTCCAACACTCTACAACCACTTTTCACATGCTCCATGGCCAAAAGTTGGCAAGAGAGTAATAAAGATGAAGATGAGGATGAGGATGACGAAGACAAAGAACAGCCCTCATACGACGAGCTCATTCACATGCTTGAGAAAACTCATAAGATGGTCCTCAAGAAGAACAAAAAAATTGAGGTGGTAAGCAAAGAGCGTAAAGTGGTGGTATTTTAGGTTCGAGAGCTTGAGAGTGAGTTCAATGATCTTATGCAATCTCATTGAGCTGTACAAAAGAGTTTTCACAAGCTCAAGGGAGATCACATAAAGCTAAATGAGAAGCATAAGAACTTGGAACTCGTTCATGAAAGCTCTCAACTTTGTTCTCTCTTCCTCATCATCTCATGTTAATAAATGCAATACCTCTATTTTTTGTGATGAGCTTACCCTCTCCGAGGAGAGTACTTCTCTTGAGCCTTTTATTTTGAAGGAATATCATAAGCTCAAGGAAGAAAGGGAGATGGTGATGGACGACTTTGAGAGGCTTACAAGAGGGAGGCAAATACAAAAGGATTTCCTAAGCCACAACCTCATCAACAATGTCTCACAAAGAGGCTAAGGCTCGTACCCCTCCACCATCAACATGATTCGAATGAAAGACACCATCCCTGTTTCGGTAACTTCTCTTATGACAGATGAGTCCTATTGTGAGAAGTGTTGCCGTGATGGACACAAGTCCAAGGAGTGCCCCAAGGTGAGTATTTTCAAGTCATTACCTAAGTTAACCTATTCCATGAGAATTGGCACTACAAACTCTTTAGGGCAAAAGATGGAAAGATTAAAGCAAAAGCACTTGGATCGCCAAAGAAGAAGTGGATGATCAAGAGGATATGGGTACCCAAGTGTATTGTTGATCAAGAAAGGGCAACAAAGCTTGCTTGGGTCCCGAAAGTGAAGATTTAGAAGGATGGTGGTGGTGGACCGAGTGCTAACATGAAGAACCTTGAAGTCCACCACAAGTGTCATGAACTTCAACTGCCAATCCACTCATGAAGGAGGTAACCCTTAGCCATAATAGCTGTAGTGTTTTTCTTCCGTTCAATGCATGGTTCCTTAGACTCCTTTTTGAACTAATATGCTTTGCATTTCATGCATCATATAAAACTAACTAAAAGAAAAACTCACAAAAATTAGTCAACGCCTAACCATCTTGAGATATCCATAAACATGGGGGAAGAGCTCGAGAATGTGGTTTGGCTATCTTAAGGCAAAGCGGTGGGCTTATGGTGAATAAGCTTGAGATGAGCCGAATTCGGTGTAGGATAGGTTTCTTTTATGCAATGTCCTTAACCGTGCTTGCATTCATCATGGCATGTTCTAGTCTTGCAAGATATACTTGTTCATGCATTGCATATATGAAATCACAAAAGAGACTTTCATCGCATATGCTTCTTTGTTTT
The DNA here is from genome assembly GCA_001602315.1 of Zoysia pacifica. Classification (NCBI taxonomy): domain Eukaryota; kingdom Viridiplantae; phylum Streptophyta; class Magnoliopsida; order Poales; family Poaceae; genus Zoysia; species Zoysia pacifica. The sequence continues at coordinate 43,082 of BCLH01001242.1, forward strand.
ATTTCTCTTGAGGGTGAATGAGATTCTTCAAGTGACATCATAAACGTCTCCTTACCAAAAGGTATGACTAAAACTCTTTCAATCAAGTATATTTTATTCTAGCAACCAGCCATAACATAGTATAAAGTACCCCATGAGTCTAACACAATGATATGCATATATCTTGCCTTCCACCATAACTATGCATAACTCTAGGGGGAGTTTACCCTATGTTATGAGGCTTCATGATCTTGTCCAAATGCCTTCCACTCAAAAGGACCATGATCCATGTAGCTCTTGTGTGCATTTGACATTTGTCTCTTTTGATATTGTAAGGTCAAATGCAAGTAACATAAAGAGGATGAAGAATGAGAGATAACATTCAAGAAGAAGAACTTCCTTATCAATGGGAAGAACTATTGGAGTGAGAAAGATGTCGCATACATATTCTTCACCAAGATCACAATGACAAGTATCCTCTACATCAAGTGTCTCAACACCAAGTACTTCGTCATCAAAAGCCACTCCAAGTGTTCCACCGTGCAATCAAGGTATAAGGATTTTTCTCTTTCACATCTCTTGTTTAAATTCATTGCAATCTTATTCATACCTATTATTGCTAATCCAAGATATAAGGTATACTCCCAATTTGTCATTCATACGACAAAGTGGATCATTCTCATGAGATGCTTATATGCACACATACTAGAGGGAGTCTATCCTATGTTTTGAGATTATCAAGACTAACGTGTTTCTTAAAGTTTATCTTTGTTAAGTCTCATCTATGATAGAAAGGATCTACACACCAAAATGTCATGGTGCACCTCGTATTCGGATTCTAAGTCAACCAATCGAAAGAGGACACCATCATCTATGAAGAGAGTTACATCAAGTATCAAACGATACAAGCAAGGTTAGTATAAGTCAATTAAGCAATGTTTTTGCTACTAACCTATCTTGCTTCATGGTTTCTGAGGTGAAGTAAAACAATGATGGAAATATACAATGGACTTTCATGTGCTTTGAGTGGCAACAAAATCACCATATTGGTGAACGGTTTGGAAACCTTATCTCTTATGTCTTCTTGCTATCTCATTTTGTCCATTCATCGTTTTTATCTCATTGTAAGCTTCATATTCGTAGCTAACCCTCACAAGGAACAAGTCTTGTTAGCTCTTTTTTGTGTAGGGACAATGGATGAATGACGAAATTATCACATGGATAGAGAAAAGCATGTAAATGTGAAGAGAAATTGATTTGTCTCATGTGGTATCACCTAAGGAAATAAAATATCACAACTGATGCCACAAGGAAGAAGCAACAAATTCTCTCTACCTCGAGATTATTGAAGATCATTTGCTATATGAAGAAGATCATTGATCAATGTCAAAGGTGGAGAGATATGTGATCAAGAAAATGAGCTCCTTAAGATTCAACAAATCAAACAGGAAGGACAAGAGATATTCTTGATCAAGAAGTTGACCATGAAGATAAATTTTGAAATAGATGCTCAATCAAGGGGGAGACCTTGCACAAGACTAGTAACATCATTCTTACTCTTGTTTCTCATAAGCTTATTTCCTAGTTACTTTTACCCTTGGTTGCTCTTGCTTTTTGAATTGTAGATGACAAAGAGGGAGAGAAATACACTTGAAAGAAGATAGGAGATGGTCAAGCAAGAAGAAAACGAGTCGAAGATAAGGGAGATTTCCATGACAACACTCGGTAATATCTTTCTATACATTTACATTCCTTGCCAATGTTTCCTCTATTGTTTCTCTTCTTGGGCGTTCTCTTTTTGTTGATAGATGACAAAGGGGGAGAGAAATGCACATGATCGAGGAAAGAGGAATGAAAAGAAGAATGCACATGATCAAGAATCAAGATTTGATGAAGATGAAGATGACAAAGGGAGAAATGCTTCCTTCTATACTCTTGTCTCTCATTTACTACTCTTTTTTCCTCTACTCGTTTGTGGTTGTTTTCTTTATTGATAGATGACAAAGAGGGAGAAAACCAAGAAGAATGAAGGAGAGAAAAGAAGAACAATGAAGAAATGAAGATATAAAAGTAAAATCAATCAAAGAAGAAAAAGTAAGTTATGCACTTATGAAGGGGGAGAGCAAAGCAAAGGTATGAAACCTCATGCTGTTTTGTGCTTATTGACAAGAGATGGTAAGACAACTTTGTATATCTTTTACTCTTATATGTTGTCTTGTGCTTAATTTCAATGTATTTCGATATCATCCCGATCATGTTTGTCATGGTTGTCATCAATCACCAAAAAGGGAGAGATTGTAAGCTTCATGACTTTTGAAGTGTTGGAAACCTCAAAGGTATGAATGTTTTAGTGATTGAGTGAGAACCATGAACTAACTTGTTGTATGTAGGATCAACATATGCTTATATCGAGAATCTCCAAGTTGGCTTCCTCAAGTGTCATGGTTAGAGGTGGATCAAGGCTAACGATGAACTAGAGCCATGTGTGGCTTAGTGTGGGCTTTTGAGTCCATAGGAGAAACCGGTACTATTAAGAGGGGTTGAGTCATTTCTCTTTGGTCACATGAGTGCTAGGTTGTTTTGATACTCTAAGAGTCCCCAATGGCACTAAGGTGACAAAGCTCAAGTTGAGGAAGCAAGTGAAGGAAGTTACAAGCAAGATGGAAGTGAAGAATCTAAGTTTCAACATTGAAATAGGTCACCGGACAGTTCTATAATATCACCAAACAATCCTGTGACTATAAGTTTCAGCATTTCCAGAGAAGGCGAAATCAATTGTTTTAGTGGTTAAAATTGTCACCGGACAGTTTGGTGAGGTCATCGAACAGGCCGGTGACTATGGAGGATGCGAGATTCCAGAGAGGAGTTTTTGAGTTGAAGAAGTGGGAGAAATGGACACCGGACAATCCGGTGACGGCTAGTCCGGTGACTAGAAGAAGATGGAGTCCAGAGAGGATGTTTTTGGAGCCCAAGATGAAGGTGGTCACCAGACACCGGTGGTCAAGTCACCGGACAGTACCATGTTTGAAAAAAGCAGTCAGCTTTTTGACAACCGCTATTATGGAGTTGGTAGCCTATATATAGCCGTGTGTTAGCCCAAGAGAAGATGTCCAACGGCTAAAAGACTTGAGAGAATATCTTGTGAGAGCCAAGGGCCATCAAGGAGAGCACGAGCGAAAGATTGGAAGATCTTTAGTGCTAAAGGGAGAGTAACTAGAGCATCCACACATTCCTAGAGCTCGTGAGGCTAGAGAGGAGTGATAAGGCTTGTTACTCTTGGTCTATGGCAGCCTAGACTGGTTAGAAGTCGGTGATTGAGCTTTCGTGGCGTTTGTGGAAGACGTCACAAGTTTGTAAGCGGTTTCGAGTCCTTTGCTTGAAAGAGGTACCAAGAGTGAGCGCCCGAGCCTTAGAGGCTTGCTCTAGCACTTGGGTATTATGTGCGACAGCCGAACCGCCGGTGACTTCACTCCGGGAGTGAAGCATACCCTTGTGAGCATTGTTCCGGGAACGACGGGAGGGACCGGGACTCCGACGGGTCCAACGAGGAGTAGGGGAAGGCACCATCCTTTCTAGACCTCGGGAAAAAATCTTGAGCCTCCCTTTTCTCTTTACTACTTGTCATTTACTTTCCGCTCTTTTATTCATGCAAGTAGTGTTGATAGGTTGCTCCTAGTTCAGTCATGGTGGCTTTCATGCAAGTGTGCCTTGTTTGATTGCTATCATATTATAACCAGCATGTGTAGGATTTGCTTGATACCTTGCTTAGCTTCTAGCCAGTTTACTTTGTTTGCTATCCTTTGTCTAGCTAGCTCCTAGCTCTGTCCTTGGTTCATCTCTCTAGACTAGGTTGTTGTTCTTGTTTATTCTTAGCCTAGCCCTAGTGTTCTTTGTTGATAGTCTCTAGCATATTAGATTGTTCCTTGAGTGTTATCTTTTCTCTAGTTTGCTAGGAATTGAGTGCTAGCTCCCTAGTTGGCAGTAACTTGTAGAAAAATTAGAATTAGCGAGTGCCCGATTCAACCCCACACCCTTCTCGATCATTTGATCCTTACAGTGTTGTTGTCATGTGCCCTTGTTTAGTTCAATAATTATTAGTGTTAGTTTTCAGTAATTTTTCATTCACTAATTTTCATACGTTGTTACTGACCGCAGTTCAGTAATTTTTCTAATTGTTGACTTCAGTAATTTGTGTTGTTGTTATGTGTCCGGTTCAGTTCAGTAATTATTAGTGTTACTTTTTAGTATTTTTTACATTCAGTAATTTCATTGATACAGGAGCACGATAATGTTGCTATACAGTCACGTGCTGCTGCAGTAGAGGAGATTACAGAAAATGTGTTTCTAAATACCGTTTTCTACTTCAAATGAATTTATTTCTTCCTCCAAATTTTCTATATGTTTTTATACATTTTTTATCTCATACTTTTTTCCAACAGCTTGAACAGGCATCTCTCATTGATGTGGCTGAAAAGAATGTCCAAACATCTATCATTGTTTTTCAATCTCAATCATCAGGAGTCCGACAGAAAGGTTTTGATTATGATCAATGGAGAAATGTTTTCAAAATCATCCGTGAAATAGATGAGGATATAACACAGAAGCAGGTGCATGAGGAACCTGCAAAGGAAAAATCAGTAGATAATTTTTCATTCAGTAATTTAGTGTCAGTTAATTTGGTATCTTTTACTTATGCTGTGATCTTCAAGTCATTTTTCTTTTGCTTTGCAGTGCCCTAGCGTCAAGGTAACCAAAGGTCAAAGGGGTCGAAAGAAAAAGGTATATGTTTTATCCACTCCAATTTTTTTGTTTCTTTCTTTTTTTGAAGTGATGCTGTTATTTAGTATTTTAGTGTTTCTTTCTCATGACACATGTGTGTTATTCCAATAGTACATCTTCAAGCCTTCTTTTTGTTTTTCGGTGTTCACAGACTGATAAAGATCAAAGCACACCCATCACTCCTGTTCAAACTCGCGTTACCCACTCAATGAAGAATGCTGATGTCTCACTGAAGTCCTTGAAGACAAATGAGACGAGGGAAACTAGAAAGAAGAATAAGAAGAAAAAGAAAGCTTATGATGATGAGCGGGAGGTTCCAGATTATGATTACTATACACCGCCACATAGTATTGATGTTGATCCAAGACGGTATCATGGCCCTGCTTATATCAAAGATGATTTTGGTGGACATGTGAATGTTTTTGAGAGTGATATTTGGCGTCGTCCACAGCTAAACTTTAACAAAGTGTTAATGCTGAGATCTGATTTGTTCAAAGATCAATAGGAGGACGATTTCAAAGAGTATATTTTATTTTTATAAGCATAATTATCCATCTGCTTCAGTAATTTTCTAGAGTTCAATTAAACATTCACTGTTGGGTTTTGATGTGTTAGAATCTAATAGTTATGTGTGTATATTCTGATTCTTCTGTTTTAGTTCAGTAATTATCCATATGTGCTCTTTGTTTTAATTGAGTAATTATCCATCTGCTTTAGTAATTTTTATAAGCATAATATTCACAAATTTTGTTACCTGTGTCAATCGGTAATACTATGTTTTCAATGTCCAATATTCTTGCATAGTTGGACAGGTGTTGTCTAAACATATTTTATTTCATTATTTTGATATTCTTTTGTTAAACAATTTCAAGCGATGGTTTCTCAAGTTTTTAGAGAGGAGTCTGGCACATCTTTGTTCCTACAAATTCAATGGCATTGCAGTTGTAGAGACTTTTGCTAATAATGCAATGGCCGATAACGACCTTTAGAGACTTTTGCTAATAATGCAATGGCCGATAACGACCTTTTTGACTGCTTTGTCCAGTGCTTATGTGATGATAGGGAGCTCGGGGGTTCTTATGGCTTCTGGATCATCCTTCCAACACAAATACCAGTAAGTTTTTTTTCAACTGTTACTTTAGTAACTTTCATAATTTTTCAGTAACTTCTATTTTTTATAATCATTTTTCAGTAATTTGTTTAGTAACTTCTGTCTTATATGTCCAGTAATTTTCACATGATTCAATAATTTTATTCTTGTCATCTAGTAATGTTCACATTGTTCAATAATTTTTCAATGTTTTTTTGGATTGTTGTGCAGACTGGAATCCTTTTAGCGGATTTCTCTATTTCTGCAAGTGTTGATCATTTAATTCCTTTCCTGTAACAACGTTATACTGCTGCTGAAGTACTTCATGCCATTGCTATAAGTTATTGTTTTTATGTAATTTAATGTTAATTTGCAAACATTTTCTCTGTCTTTTCTTTTTTCATCTAATTAATTTTTTGTATCACAGATATTTGTACGTATCAACAGTGGCAGTCATTGGACAGTGTATTGCATTAACATGTGTCATAATCAAATTGACATTCTGGACCCCTTAGGCTGGGAGCAGCATCAAGACAAGCATAAATTTCATGGGAAGATCTGTTTGGACATCAGCGAGTGGACTTTACCGTATATTCCTATTGCTTATCAAAGCATTGGTAATGATTGTGCATTCTATTGCCTAAAGTTCATTGAGCATTCTGACCCTGATACCCGTTGCAGTGACATTTCAATTGAAAAGGTTAGTGTACTTTTTCCCCTAACTTATGTTTTTCCTGTTGCATGTATCTGTGAGGTTTTATTGTGTATAGATCCACGGTTGCAAGTACCGAGTGGAGTATCTTCACTAGATGTTGTTCCACAAGATGAACGAGGCTCCGAGGCCATTCCCGCAGCACATCGAGGAGCACTCTTCAAGTTCCACAGGGAGGGATACGGATAGCTCTCAAGATTAAAAAGTTGAGATAGGTCTCATGACTAGAAAGTTGTATGTGTTTTTGTTATGTAAACATGCTGATCACTTTGCTTTTGAATGTTTGTGATGTGTTCGAATCTAACAGTTCTGTTTGTATATACTGATTACTTTTGTTCAAGTTTAGTAATTATCTATGTGTGCTCTTTGTTTTAGTTAATCCATCTGCTTCAGTAATATTTTAGTAATTCTTCAACTTCCACAGTGGTTGTATCTCTTGAGACTAGAAAGTTGTGTTTGTGATTTCATGATGTAAACATGATGATCACTTGCTTATGAATGTTTGTGATGTGTTGGAATCTAAGAGATAATATTTTCTTCTATTTTAGTTTTGTAAGTATCCATCTAATTAAGTAATTTTTCAAAGTACTCTTCAACTTGCTTATGAATTTTTATGATGTGTTCACTTGAAAATTATGTTTGTGTTTCAATTCAGTAAATATCCATATGCTTCAGTAACTTTTCAATAAGTAATTCATAGACCTCATACAACGTAGTTCTTCGAAAGACATTCAGTAACTAAGCATTCTGTAAATATTATGAAGTATAAGAGTACATGACCATGGCTTTCACTAATCGCCTTCCTCCTTTGATTCAGTAACTAAGGTTTCAGTAATTACATTAATTCAATAATTTTCTGTTGATTCTATAGAACTAAATCAACTGTGCAAACATTAGTTGTCCCTCTCTGTTGTCATAACGTTGTCGTCATTGTTGTACCAGTCTTGAAACTGTTCATATTCTGAGGTGTCCTCGAATTCACTCTCTTAATCACCTCCTGTTCCTCCTCCAATCCTTCCTCCACTGCGACCACCATGCTCGGCAGTCATTGCTCGAACGCTTCTCCTAGGCATGTTTAGATGTATGTGCCATAAACATACCAGTAATTACATTTCTCCATTCAGTAATTGTGATGTTTTCATTTAAATCTTACTGAATGTCTTCCAAGATAATCCTGGTGTCGATCGTAACTTTTCTGGTTTTGGTTCACCTCCTTGTCTAGTTTCTCTCATGCTTCCCCTTCCATGACCGCTTCCTCTAGGCTTCCCTCTTGACCTTTTCTTGGGACCGCCTTTTGCATTTTCGATATGGGCTCTTTGACAAGTTGTATGGTTCTGTCATATGTCAAACTTTCCACATCCACCACATCTTCTTCTTTTCTTTGTCTTGTTGCGTTGGAAATGAGGTTCAGGAGTATCTTCACTTTCTAAACCTCTCTTGCGGCTGCCCTTTGTGGTTGATACTGGAGGTGCTAAGGCTGAAATATTAGCCTCTTCCTACCCACTAGTTGTACTAGAATCTGGGATAGTTGATGTGCTTGCAGCCTCAAAATGTGCATTATTCGATAAACTCACATCATATAATATTGCATCTAGGATTGCAATTGCATCATTTAGGATAGTCCTAGCCTTGTTCATTGCCTGCTCAGGTATTTTACAGACAATTTTCAGTAATCTTTATTTCAGTAATTTATGATAGCATTCAGTAAGTTCTGGAAAGCAAATCAATAACATATACTTTGGCAAAGTATTTCTCAATAATTTGCTTACCTCTGCTGACCTTTGAAACCTAAACAGATCTCCAAGGATAGATGAAGTCCGATGTACCTTTGTGTCACCATCTGGACCTTGGAACATCATGTCAAGTGTGTCAAATCCTGTTTCTACAAATGAATCTCATGTACAGCGTTTCAGGATATATTTTGATGGTATACGATCCACGTAAAGATGCGTGAACGCTCATACCAAATGCGGACAGAACAGCCCTCTGATCATTCAATAATTATTTACGAATTTAGTAATTCACATGTGATTCTTCAGTAATTATTTATGAATTCAGTAATTACCATGCTTAATGATTGAACCTGTGTGCTCCCAGGCCATACACTCGCAGCTGAATAGAGATTCTTCAGGAGCTTCTTGCTTTTATATAGCTTTTACATTGAATGCATGCTGAATCTAGGGAAAATCAGCTTTTTCTTTCTGGTGCTCCACTAGGTAGTAGCCATCGTTCAGTATTTTCACGAATAGAAAATTTTATGCTTGACTTCATGGTAATTTTGAACCATTTGTATACAGTTCGCGTATACAGCTTGCTGAGTTGTGTTTCATACCCATAGTATGTTGATATGAGGCTTTCTGACTGCAAAAAGATTGAAGAAAAATGATAATCAAGATGCATGGTTACAATGCCATTGAGTAGTTTACAGAATTTTCAATTTATTGTGGCATACCTGTGAGTTGTACCTTTCCCTTGCCTCATTCTCGCATACCCATGAGCTGTACCTTCCCCTTGCCACATTCTCGCTTGTGTGATCCAGGACATCGAGGAACCTTTTCGCAAGGTCATGAATTGGGGTACCATTGTCCACATTGTCAGCCTTTACCACGGGTATTCACACTTTCACTTCTCTGCGTTGACTGAATGGTGCCACAAAAAATCTCTTTGAAGTACGATGCAATCCACATTTTCCTCTCATTATAAAGCGAAATATCTTCCTCTGGAGCAGATTCAATTCCACCACCATTTGTTTCCATGCAGTTTCAAACTCTGTAGGATTTAGTGGGTGGTTAATGACATAAATGAGCTTGCCACACAATCCTGAATGCTGCTCATACATTTGGTTAAGTGGATCTTTGTATTTTCTCAGCATATGCCACTTGCAAAATCAGTGATATGTACGACAGAACAAGTTTTTTATTGCTTTCTCCATAGCATTGTCTTGGTCTACAAAATATCAAAGATTGAAAATAGTTCATTGTTCAGTAATTTTAGAATATGAGTTCTGTTTTTTCATTAATTTAAGAATATGAGTTTAGTATTTTCATACGTGTGAATATTGTTATGGGATCTTTGTTCCCCATGCACATCCTGAATTGTCTAAATACCCATTCAAATATATCTGCTCGTTCATCACGTACTAATGCTTGGGCAAATATAACATTCTGTAGCTGGCTATTGCATCCAACAAATATTGCTAGGGGCATGCTGTATCTTTTTGTTCTGTAGGTCATGTCGAAAGTGACTATGTCACCAAAATCTGCAACATGTGAGAGTAATTGTCACCTTTGTAGTGGCCTTATTGACTAGCGTGACTCCAGAATACATTCCGCACGATGTTTTTGTCGTCTACTTGGAACTTGTAGAAGAACTGCGGATTGTTGTTTTTGCATTCCTCGAAGAATGCTTGCAACTTTGGTATATCATCGGCTACCTCTTCACGAGACAAAGTAGCTCTCCTGCTAACAAAAAGAGTAACAAATGCTCTCTGTTAGTTGATTATCAAGGACTAGTTACTGAACATAAGAATATTCTTCAAAAATTACCGAACACAGGAGTTGAGCTCCTACCTGTTTTGAACATCCTTTTCTGTCATGTTCAGATTCTCTGATCTGCCAACAGACTCTCTAAGGACACCCATGATGTTAGCATGTTTCACTTTAGCCCTGTGTAACCTCTCAATTATGTCATTTATTTCTTTCTGTTTCAACTTGTGAGCTTTTATCCGTTTGGTCATGCTTTGAGTGAGGATGTGATTGTGCCCGAGGACAATCCTTCTGAAAAAGACTCTATTGCTTCCATCCTTTGCTCTGATGGCACAAACCGTTGCTTTACATCCCACTCTCTTTGTTGTCTTTTCTCATACACGGTCTGCCCCCGGACTTTTTATATTTTTTCCTTTGAATGAGCATTCAAAGTGCTCTGCACGGTTCCCATATCTCTTTCTATTGTTCTAACAATGAATCCAGCAAGCAGTCCTTATATCTTGTAGAATTCAAATGCTTCATCCATGGTCTCAAAGTGCATATCTAGATTTGGGATAAACCTCACATCAATATTCGGATCCTACATACATTAATTGTTCAGTAAAATCATCTCTGGCAGCCAGCACATGCATTTTTGTTCGTAATATAATTTTTTCATCATAATGCAGTACTCACATGTGTGTATACCATTTTAACTTCAGGAGTAATCACACTTTCTGGTAGGATGGGAATCGGAGGCGATGAAGCTGCTTTATATCTTAGTGGATCATGAATTCATGCAGGACTAATTGCTTGTGTTGGTTGAGTAGGAGCAGGGGGAGGTGGTGTTATCACTTGGTTAGCACCAGCAGTGGATGATGCCTCTTGTGATAGTTCTGGAGCCATGGTCTCTTCGGTTACCTTACAAGTGAAAAAATGACATATAGTTGGTTATTAGACAGATGTTGGTTGTAAAGTAACTAAAGTATATTGCTAAATTACTGAACCAAATCAATAACATACAGAATGGCAAAACAATTAATGAATCAAATTACTGAATGTTGTTTCACATTGTTTACTGAAGTTATGTTTTTGTCTTATTGGCTGCTAAAATTATTGAAGTATATTTTGAAGGACATTAGGATTCTTTACATTAGGTAATTTCACGATATCATTAAGTAATTTATGAAACCATTCAGTAAATTTTAGCATTTCCTTACTGGAATAGAAGCAGAGGCGGTGATGGGGGTCAAAGCTCTGGTGTCGACGTGGAGGTGGTGACGTGCGGCGGGGACCGAGAGGACGAGCTGATGGCCAGGAGTCGCCGCTCTCGCGTCGACAAGGGGGAGCGCGGTGGGGATAGGGAGGATGCGCCGAGTTGGTGCCGCCGCCTCTGCGTCGGGGATGAGTCCGGGAGTCGCCGTTGCCGCGTAGAGGATGGGTCCAAGAAGCCGCTCCCGCCGCAGTGAAGAGAAGCGCATCGGGGATGGGTCAGGGTGCGACCTCGAATCGCAGCGACCTGGAATTGCAGCAGCAGCTGCGACGACCTGGAATCGTGGCGGCGGCGACGGCGACCTGGAATCACGGGGCGTCGGTGACTTGACCAGGAATCGCGGTGGCGGCGGCGACCTGGCTTAAACCGCCGCAGCGGGGTGGCAATCGCGTGCAGTAGCGGCAAAATTTTGAAACCCGTTACCATCCTCGTACGATTTGATTGGATCCGTCCCCTCCCGTGTGGCTCGCTCGTCTCGCCTCCCATACGCGTGCCTGGTTCAGTTGGAGGGCAGCAGAGCAACCCGGGTATAGAACAAGCTATTCTACACCCGGGGTGTAGAATAGTCTTGTTGTGTGTGTGTGTGTGTATATATATATATATATATATATATATATATATATATATATATATATATATGACAGCAACTCCGCCGCCGCTGTGGAGATGGCCGAAAGAACTACTGCTACAACAACTGGTTGGAACGAAATATGCCAGCGAATCAAAATGAGTAGA
>BCLH01001242.1:56598-78367 GCA_001602315.1 Zoysia pacifica
CTAACGGTGTGACAAAAGTGAACTTGACGGAGTGTTGAGTTCAAAAAAAGTGGACCGATTTTGCAAAGTCTCAAAAAGTGAACCATTTTCAGAATTAGACTCTAAAAACAGGACCTGTTTTGCAATTGCCCCTTTATATAATCACAGTTGATTGGAATTTGCCATGGAACTGAAGCTATTTCAAAAGAATCTATGAGCAAATGCAGTGAGTCCTAAAATTTGTGCTCAAAATATTTGTCTGCTACATTTTGAGTGCCACGCTACCAAAAAAAAAATTGTACTCTGAATCTTAAACTTTTGCAACTAAATGTACTAAGAATTCATGGATGAAGATCAGGTGACAAGCAAATTTTACGATCAAATGTACTAAGATTTTACACCTCAAATGCTCAAAATTACTTGATCTGGGAATCAAACATGTATATTTCTTGTGATCAGAAAAGATGGATTTATGCTCTGGTAAAGATTCTGTGATCAAACGCATGCAACAAGATTTTAAGCTGAAATTGTCAGTCCTGTTCACGTCGTTTCAGAACCTTTCCCCGGCCAAGCCTTCCATTTTTATAATAATATCCTAATTTTTCAGCTGGCTTGACTCTCTCATTAATTCATAATTACCTATCTCAATTAGAGGCAATCTACATGCGGCTGGCTGTTCCACAAAAAAATGGCATGCTTCCTGCCTGGTCCGGTTTGGGGGACACATATATTTGCTTTCCACTTGAAAGGTAAACGTGATTTGCTATAATGTAGTAACGTAATTTGCTATCCAAACCTGTTCTGCTCTAGAAGGGAAATAATTCATTATTCCATTGATGGTTGTTAACGTACCAGGTATGAAATAGTTTCGGCTCTTTCTTTCCAACCCGTGATTTTAGTGAATATGTAATTAGAGCTTTTGAGATCAACCATGGTTGGTTTTTATACACGGGACTGCCGACCAAAAAATGCAATCGGAAATCATACTTTTCTCAATTACAAATGCTTTCTAATTATTATTACCAAATAATACCGCCTGAGCTGACCTCCACAATGATCAGCTTGAATGCACTCGTAAAAAAAATATTTTCACAGTCACAAATGGCTTCCAATTATTTTTCATAAATCAAATTTTTTATGCTCCAACAATACTACAGATTAGATGAGATATTCAAAATCACAAAATTTTAAAAAAAATGATTTTTACAATTGAGAAATTCCAGTTTTTATCATCAGCGATGGCTAAGTCACAGATTTTAGGATCATCCATGTTTTTTTGTGATCAGTAATGATTTTTGTAACCATTTTTACAACCGGTCTAGCATAAGTAACAATTTTTGTGGCCTGCCGTACCTTTGTTTCCACGTATCAGTTTTATGGCTGCATGTACCTTTCCTTTAATTAATGGCTCTCTACTCCAAATCCAAATCAGTGGCGTAAAATCCGGATGGCCAGCCAGCAAGCACACAAGGGCTGGGTGAACCACGTTTGCATCCTGGTCTGGTCTGGGGGGTGGGGTCCCGGGGAGTGAAATAGCGCTGTCCTATATATATATATATATATATATATATATATATATATATATATATAGCTCAGTACCATTGCAAAACACTTCAAGTTGGAAAATACTATTGCAAAGTTTTGGAGCTGATAAATACCATCCAATACTTGTTTGAGCTGAAATGGAAGCCTAAATCGCATTAGTACAGAGACAACATTTTCAAAATGCCAATACTGCCCCCGACTCCTCAAACAATTAGCTACTATTTACACAATAATCATGTTCAGTAACATTATGCTTCAATATGTTGCTCTTCATCAATAAGTTGTGCAGTAACATGTGTGACTTTTATCTAAGTGTTGCTTTCAGTATGTTAGTGAAATGTGGTGACTAAAAATTTGTATTAATGATCTACATGTGACTTTTATCTATGTGTAAGACTATCATTCATATGGGTAAATGTGACTTCTATATATGTGATTTGCTCCAAGTGATGTTTAACACAAGCTGCTCATGTCATAAAATTTTGTTTGCAGAAAGTGGTCTAAATTGCTCAAATTTCATGTCAAAATCTGTTTGTAAAATCAGCTCAAATCATTCCTCTAAAACTAGGAGCATTTTTGTTTTATCAGCACTTCTGTCAGTTAACAGCAATAGTATTTTTCAACTCAAACAAGTATTGGATGGTATTTGCCAGCTCCAAAACTTTGCACTAGTATTTTCGAACTCCAAGTGTTTTGTAATGGTACTGAGCTATATATATATATATATAGTGTATGGTTAATGTACTGTGCATTAAGTTTGTAAGTATTGACTGAAAATCTAAATTGCATGCTAGGTACCTTATTCCCAGGTTAAATATCTTTGGTGCAGGTATCTCGATATAGAGATAGGCTATGAGTCATAATTAACGGTAAAAGTCGAGTGAATGGAATTCGCTCGCAAGCTTTAGGTTATTACAAGTTTGAGCAGAATAGTATACTTGTGGTTAGCTTTGTCACATGAACCGGACAGGGATGTATAGATTGTAGTAGGGCATAAGTCCTATGTGCGTTAGCCCTGTCTGTGTTGATTAAAGACCAGTCGAGTGTCGCTTTGTTGAGCAAGTTTGAACAGTTCCGATTATATGCTGGATATATGGGACTAGTAAATTAATGTAGCACAATATCGTTGTGGTTGCACGTAACCTTACCTCTCTTTTGGCGAGGAGTTGAGAAAGACTTGTGTCTAACCATAAATAACCATAAATGCACCCAGTGTGGTGATCGCATCGAGGACCATGTTCTTAGGAGAGCATGTTCTTAGGAGAGGTGCGCGTCGGGCCGGCCTTATGTAATTGTTGTGAAAGGTTGCCACGTACGGCTTCTGAGAAGCGCGTGTGTATCATGTAATTCTAATTTCTCTTGCAGAATGGAAATCGATTATAATCATTGCCTCTCACAGTAATGAGTACCACTTGTCTCACTAAGTTACATCAAAGTAAGAACATGGGATGGATGATAAACTTGCTGATTTTATTGATTAATATATTTGTACTCCAACCATGATTGGAGTAGATCTTAGTACAAACTAAATTTATCATTCTTGAAATTTAACTCACCGCTAAAAGTTGAAAGTAAGAATTCATTCTTAGTATTATATTTTTGCAAAAAATAATCCGCCTATGAGTCAGTCTTCTTATGCTTAGGAGTCGGTTGTAGTTAGCCACTTTTGACGGGTAAGTCTTACTGAGTAATTAGTACTCACGGTTTGTGATTTCCCCTTTTTGCCTGTAGAAGGTGAACCCCTACCGACTCGTCTATTGACTGGGTTCCCGCCTCACCTCCCACCGGCTGCGAGGAATGAAGCATGCTTTAGGGCAAAACATGTTTCATATTAAGAAAACTGTCGTGTATCATCGTATCCCTTTCCGCTGTTTTAAACTCTGGTTTTAGAACTCTATCCTAGGAACAACTTGAACATTATTGTAACAATTTAAATCAGTTTTTTCTAATATATTTTATCACTCATGTTGTGCTATTTGAATATTTTCGTTCAATATCACCCGAGATCGATCTACTAGACAAACCGTCCGTGATTTTGGGATAGTGCTGCCACACGAGGTGCCACTTACTCAAATTTGTCGCTTCCTGTCGAAGCGGTTGTCACGTATGGTTAGGATAGGGGCACGTTATATCTAGATTTGGTTGGGTTAGGGTTTTGACCTAGTGTCCGTTATGCAACTGTGGCAAGGTTGTTAGCGGTTAGGCAGTTACAATGAGTCGACATCACCAGATGCAGATAGGTGGGATGGCAATGTATGACTGACATGGTGGGGGTGAGCTGCCTTATTTGTTAGCAAGAGTACGAAGGACAAGGCGGTAACGGTTATCAATAATTTGGTGCAATAACATTTATAGGTAGCATGTTTATTATCGGTGCATGGGCCAAGTGTGTATAGCAGGAAAGGTGAACAGATTTCATGTACAAGAAATACTTCCCTTCCAGGGTTCATGTCCTTGGAGATGTGTTGAGATCATGCATAGCATATCCAGGGTTTCAGAAAACCGTGAACCAGCCGGTTTTCAACGGTGCGGTACATGGGAAACTTCCAAAAAGTACTATATACAAATTCCGTTGTAGTAGTTGGTTAGGTTACTCTTCTTGTTTTTTTGCTTATTTTTATTGATATTTTGAGGTTGGCCTTGTAGCTATTACGTTGTGCCCTATTTCATTTGGTACTACAGCTACCAGTTCTAATCCATATCATACCACATATATGTTTCCGCCATCCAATCTACGCCAATGTATACACGACATCTTTAATATTGCCTTAGTCTTGCCCGTGTGTTTGTCACATAAACTCTGTTTTGTCGTTCCGATGTAATGTGTACAGAACACACACTATCTCTATCTATCTTGATGATAGTGTGTGCATCACTCTATATACTCCATATATCTTTGTCTTAATTAGTACTCGATCGAATAGATATAATGACTCGTTGATCAACAACCATTCTATCCTCCACTGTGAACGCATCACGTCTTTAAAACTAGCAATGGGCTCTTCGACCCTCACTTCTCACCCACACACCACACCCCGTCTACTGCCATTGCACTACACTACCCGCGTTTCTTCTAGCTAGCTTGCACGAGGTGTCGTGCATGCCATGTGTACACTCATGGAGCGAGAGAGATGCGTGCACAGGCTGGGCGCTGGCGCCTGTATAATGTGTTACGTTGTAGTCACCCATGCCAGGGCATACAAGTCACGTTGAACGCCAAGCATCAACATTGCCTTTGGTGCTAGATCGTCGATTAGTCAGTTAGTCAGGGCTTACGCGTGTGCCCGTTGGAATCCAGAACATTCTGATTTAAACCAGAGGTTAGCCGTGCAGTGTTTCACTCATGCAGTTGACCCGTCATAAGAATCCAAGTTTATGTTATTTGGCTTCATGTCATATTGTTTTCCTTTTTCATTTAATTGTTTTCCTTTTTCATTTAACCAAATAAAAACTGAGAAATAAATATAAAATAATTAAATACAACTTTGCCAGGGGGATATAGTATTGTAAGAGGAAGAAACATGTAATTCCATAAAATAATTTCATCCTATATATGTCAATGATATCGATAGGTTCACCAATGTCGCTGACCTAAATTACCACTTGCACTTGAAAAAAAAAATTCCATGCATCTACACGCTCGGTAGCATGTAGTCAAATTTGTTGCTTGCTGCCGGAGCGGATGTTGTGTATAGAAACACAAAGGCTAGGGTTATGGTTATAGATTTGGTTGGGTTAGGATTTGGATGCTAGTGTCCGTTACACAAAACGGTGGTGAGGTTGTTTGTGGTGAAGCAGTTGTGATGACACCTAAAGATGAAGAATAGGTGGGAGGGAAATGTATGGTCGACAAGTGGTAGGGACAAGCCGCCTCATTAATTAGGAAGAATAGGAAGGACAAGGTGGTAACGGTAATCGACAATTTGGTGCAATATGGTTTAAGGTAGCATTTTTTTTGTTGGTGCATGGTGCAAGCATATACCGCAAGCAAGGTGATGACAGTGGGGTGGCATGTTACTACTTTGTGTTTTACACAAGGTGGCATGTTTTATGTAGGGAGCCGACAACCACGGTGGGAGCTCGGCCATGCACATAGCAGAGGAGGAAAGCATAGGGGCTCCAAGTTTGCTAGGGTGTGCCTTGGTCATGTAAAGAAGATTGACAAATATGGAATGCCCCAGGAATGGGTGATTACTAAAACTAGGAGATTTATTTCAGTGTGATTCTGACAAGAGCAAGAATAATATTGATTCCAAATCATCTGAGGAAAACATGTCACTGCAGATTGGTTCATAAAACAAGGTCAGTACCTAGTCCTCAACTTTTTTTATGTAATTTCATAAAACTAGTTCAGACAACTTTTTATGTAATTTCAGAAAGATCATTGTTTCAATCGTACATGAGCACGTACCATAGTGGTAAGGCAAGCCCAGGAGGTGTGATTTTTTTTATTACTACCTCTATCCTAAAATATAAGTATTTTTGGGTTTGGTAAAAAAATTTAATTCTTTTAACTTTGACTAATACTATCTAGAAAATTAAAAAATTTCTATATATGACCCGGTGCTTTGGTCTCAGAAGCCATGGTCAATAGGTGACGATTTCTGGTCTAGAAATGACGAAGTTTAGTGGACACAAAAGCCATGGTCGAACTGTGACGATTTGTCTCTCCAATTCATGACGATGTTAAATGGTTTAGTCATAAAAAAATGTCACTCTATTCACGAGGTTGTCGGGGCAGCAACGTTCCACGACAATTTCACTTGGATTGTCACAGAATGTCTTTCTTCCTCAAAACATCACCCTTATTTCGTCACCGATCACCAAGTTTGCTGTAGTGAAACTGAACTGGATTTTTTGCAATGTTGATTGCAGCCCCATTGTCACAGTGAAGCAACATAGCCTCATTTCTCAACAACCGAAGCTCCTTCAGTAGACCTTTTAGCCACATCATTTCACATAGGTCTAATGCCATCGCTCTATACTCAGCCTCTGCAGTAGACCGAGACACTACAGCTTGCTTCTTGCTTCGGCATGAAACAAGATTAACCTCCCACAAACACACAATATCTAGATGTGGATCTCCGATTATCTCTACAGCTCGCCAGATCAGCATCACAATATCACTCTAGATCTAGGTGTTGGTTCTTCCTAAACCACGACTCCTTTCCAAGGGTTCCTTTCACATATCTCAGAATTCGGTGAACCACCTCCATGTGCCCTATCCTAGGATCATGCATATATCTACTCACCACACTCACTGCATAAGAGATGTTAGGTCTTGTATGACATAGATATATCAACCGGCCCACCAGCCTTTGATATGTCTCTCGATCAATAGGATCACCTGATTGAGCACACGTCTGATGATTTTTGTTCCAAGTATCGAAGAGGCCCTAGATCCTTTAACTGAAAGGCTTTTCTAAGATTCTCCTTCAAAGACTTGATTTACTCCACATAATCTCCGGTGATCACTATATCATCAACATAAATAGCCAAGATGGTGATATAGGATCCCCATGCCTGTAAAAACTGTGTGATCTCCATTGCATCGAGAGTAACTCATATCACACCGCACGTTTGAATCGATCAAACCATGCACATGGAGACTGCTTCAATCCATACTGTGACTTCTTAAGCTTGCAAACCTTATCTACAGTTTAGCTATTTGCAAATCTAGGTGGAATTTCCATATAGACCTTCTCTTGTAAGTCACAATAGAGAAATACGTTCTTCACATCCAGTTGATGAAGGGGCCAACCAAAATTCACTACACAAGAAATCAATGTCCTCACATTGCTCATTTTTGCAACAGGTGCAAAGGTTTCATCATAGTCATTTCCATATGTCTGACTATAATCTTTGGCAACAAGTCTTGCCTTGTATCTATCAACCCTTCCTCTAGGGGTCTGCTTCACAGTGAAGACCCATTTACAACCCACAGCCTTCGTTCTTTCTAGAAGGTGAACAAGCTCCCATGTCTTGTTCTTTTCAAGAGCAAGCAATTCTTCTTTCATTCCATCTTTCCACTTTGGATCCTATTTTGCATGCTGCTAGTCCTTTGGAATAGGCATTGTTTGTAGTGATGCAATGAATGTTCTATAAGCAAGTGAGACGCGAGAATGAGATGAAATTAGCAATGTCATAACCAGTACTAAGATGCTCAAAACCAAGACGAATAGGAGGTTTTCCAGCATTGACTCTAGGATCTCTATGTAGTGCAAGGGTCAGTTCTACATGATCATTGGTGGGAGGAACTCCATCCACTACTACAAAAAGCATTTGTTCCGATACCCCCCGGAGAAAATGCAGGCAGTTTTCAAAAAATATGTGCGTACTACGTAGAAGGTGTGCCCAGGGAAGTCAACCGCCTGCGAAAATGCTCCTAATGCAGGCGGCTCTCCTAACCGACCGCCTGCACAAATTATTTTACTAATGCAGGCGGTTCCTTAGGAGAGCCGCCTGCATTAGTACCATTTCCACAGGCGGTGGTCTTTACAGGCCGCTTAGAAACCTAAATACAAGCGCATATTTAAGAGATCTACCTGCATTAGCTGACCCTATAAAAGGGGCAGCCCCGCCGTGCCCTATTCCTCTCGGCGCGCTCAAAACAGAGACACGGCGTGGCGGCGAGGTGAAAGTGGATCTTTGGGAGGGACGGTTTCCCCTTTTTTGTGGTGGAGCTTGTTTCTAGAGGTATGTGAATGTTCCTCCAACTATTTAATTCTAAGGTTGGTTGCAATTTAAGCCATATAATCTAGATTTTCTAATATCTAGGGTTTCTCAACTTTTTTATGATTTTGATGATTCAATTGACTAAAATTTATAATGTCTCCTACCTATGTTATCCCATATTTATAGTTTAGTTGGTTAATTTTTACTTTAAATATATATGAAATCAATGTACACGATAGTTTTCTTGTGATTTTGATTATTAAATTGACTAGATTTTACAATATTTCATGAAGATTATTAATATTTGTATTCTCATGAGATTACTTGTAGTAAGTTATTTTTTTTTAATGGTTGTATTT
Source organism: Zoysia pacifica (assembly GCA_001602315.1). Lineage (NCBI taxonomy): Eukaryota > Viridiplantae > Streptophyta > Magnoliopsida > Poales > Poaceae > Zoysia > Zoysia pacifica. The sequence continues at coordinate 65,157 of BCLH01001242.1, forward strand.
TATTTGTTAGAGTCATATGTATATTACTTAAAATTAATTAATTATCTCGATCTGTTTTACTTTATATGTAGATTGAGATAAAGAATGGATCGATCATGGATGTATAATGCACCAAGACCTTCTCCTGAGTACCTTCAAAATGTTTATTTATTTGTCGAAGCTGCTTAGAAACATGCGTGTAGAGAAGGTCGAAATGAGATATTTTGTCCATGTATAATAGGTTGGTCTAATGCTTTAGTAATCCAATGGTATTTGATTAAGAGAGGTTTATGAAGAAATACATGGTATGGACAGAACATAGGGAGATAGATACATGTTGCAGAAATCTTGAACATACCGTTATGAATCAAGTTGCTTGTAATGATGATTTAAGAGTTCAAGACAACATCGATCAATCTGAGCCTGATCATGATGATACTGCTGATGCTCAAGATGATGATGAATATATTACATTTGACTTTGAAGAGATGTTGCGTCACGTTGAACCATAGGTGCTGATATCTTTGGGGGTTGAGAGAGGTCTAGATAATATGGAGACATTGAAGAAAGCACCGAATGACCTTTTATATGAGAAAACAAAAGGATGCGAGAAAGAGTTTACAATGTTGCATGCTATGTTTGAACTTCTAAAGTTCAAGGCTTGCAATGGATGGTCTGATAGTAGTTTCACAGAGCTTTTGAGTCTGCTGGCGAAGATACTTCTAAAACCTAATAAACTGCCAACAACCACATATAAAGCTAAGAAGCTTATATATCCGTTGTCGTTAGGTGTTAAAAAAATACATGCATGCCCCAATCATTGTATGTTGCGCAAAGAGTATGAATTTCAACATAAGTGTCCAATATGCGGCATTATACAAAAAGAGCTACAACCATGTGTATGCTGGCAACACAAGGAAATCGACAGGGAAGAACAATTCTATTGGCCCAGATACTGGTGACATGCCCGATGAGGTGGATACAAAGAGAAAAATTCCTGCCTTGGTGATGTGGTACCTTCCAGTGATTGATCGATTGAAATGTTTATTCTCAAACCCTCGAGACGCCGAACTCATGCGTTGGCATTCTGAAAAGCGCATGATGAATAAAGAAAAGCTTCGACACCTGGCAGATGCAACTCAATGGAAAATTTTTGATTTACTCTATCCAAAGTTTGCTGCGGAGATTCGCAATATAAGGTTCGCATTGAGTACTAATGGCATGAATCCTTTCGGTGAAAATAGAACCGTACATAGCACTTGGCCTGTTATCCTCACAATGTACAACATCCCAAAATAGTTGTGTTAGAAATGGAAGTACCTAATGTTGTCCATTTGTTGGAAGATATGGCAATGTTATGGAATGAAGGAGTCCGGATGTGGGATGAGTTCGGGCGAGAGTACTTTACACTAAGAGCCATTATATTTGTTACCATCTTTGATTATCCTGGTCTCTTTACAATATCAGGACAAACAAAAGGGAGGCAAGGATGCGTAGTATGTACGGATGGAACAACATCTCTAGACCTTCCGTCATCCAAAAAGTTACTGTTCATGAGACATAGATGGTTTTTGAAGAAAATTCACAAGTACTGTAAGATGAGAAAACATTTTGATAAACAGTTGAGAAAGATACAGTTTCAAAACCTTACACTAGGAAACTTGTCTTTGAAATGGTGAAGAACATCAATGTCTTATTTGGTAAGGAGACAAAAAGAAAGAAAACTGCATCTTTACCCAGTATGGCATTTAAGAAGCAATCAGTATTTTTTAGGTATCTCCCTTACTAGAAAGATTTAGAGGTCTGCCATAGCATCGATTTGATGCATATTAAAAAGCATGTGTTTGATAGCATCATTGGAACCTTACTGGACATGCCGAGAAAGACAAAGGATGGTTTAAAATCTCATAGAGACTTGCAACATTTTAATTTTAGGCCTAAACTTCACCCAGAACATAGACCTAATGGGAAACATTATCTTTCACCAGCTAGCTATACTTTGACAGTTGAGGAAAAAAAGCACTTTGCAAATGCTTACATAGGATTAAAGTACCAACAGGTTTCTCATCTAACATAAGGAAACTTGTATCAGTAAATGATCTGACACTATTTGTTTACAATTCTCACGAGTATCGCATGATGATGACGGTGTTCCTTGCAATTGCAATAAGTGATATCAAACCAGTGCATATAAAAGTTCTCATCATACTATTGTGCTACTTTTTCAATGCAATTTCACAAAAAGTGATTGATATTGAAGAACTGGAGTATCTGAAAACGTACATTATCGAGACAATGTGTTAGCTTGAGATGTGCTTCCCTCCTTCCTTTTTTGACATGCAAGTCCATCTCATGATTATTCTCATAGATCAGATAAAGTCCTTGGGACCACTGTACTTGCATCATATGTTCCTGTATGAGCGGTACCTATCAATTTTGAAAAGTTATGTACAAAATTGTGCACACCCAGAGGGTTCAATTATGGAGGGCTCCACAACAGAAGAAGTGGTTGAATGTTGTGTTGATTATATAAAGGATGGAAAGAGGATAGGTTTGCCTGTACCGCTACATGAGAGAAAGTTGTCTGGCAGGGAGAATGGGTATGAAAACATTCATTGATGAGGGTTACAAATCAGTATGAGAGGCACATTTCAGTGTACTGCAGCAGCTTACAATAGAACCATACATCGAGGAACACCTAAGTGAGCTTCGTAGAGAATATCTAGAAAAAACATATGTTTGGATCATAAAAGAGCACAAACGTTGTTTCACTACATGGTTAATAGATAAAAATATACCATACGGGAACACATAGAGCAAAAGATCATAAAGATGTTGGCTTTCGGGCCATCAACTTTACTCACCTCTTGGCAGGCGTATGATATTAATGGGTACACTTATTACACTAAAAAAAAGATAAGAAAAGTGTTGCTCAAAATAGTGAAATTCGGATAGAAGCCTTTGACCCACAAGGCCAGAAGACCACATATTATGGGTTTATAGAAGACATATGAAAACTTGATTATGTAGCTCGTCAAACATCGGTTCCGCAAGTGGAAGAGGTATCATCTGTTTCTTAGGAGGAAGGTACGTCCACCCCGACATCATTAGGTGACTCAGGGAGTCAGATGATGCGAAAAAGAGGGGAGCGAGGCAGAAATAAGATGCCTAAGGCATTTTTTATGTAACAAGAGTTAGTGCTAGGGGAGCGCCCCTCGCACCGGATGATGTATGCAGAAAGTACCGACAAGCCTGTGGATTTATAGTCAGAGACAACGTCTCAATTACAGTTACAGACTGGCTGTCACTTGACGAAGAGACAAAGAACATTTTGTGGGTCAAGCTACAATCAAAAATAAATTTCCAGAAAGGACAGAGGAGCTGGCAAAGAAGAGTGCATTATCCTCTATGGCCAAGATGTTTCATGGATGGAAGGCTGAACCTAATGTTAAATTTGTTAAGAAGAATTTGGTTCCCAAAAAACTCGAAAAGATTACAGAACCTCAGTGGGCAGAATTTATTGGACAGAAGACTACCCCAAAGGCAATTGCTCAAAGTGAAGCTAAAATTAAGTTGGAAAAAAGAATATTTACCCCCATTACTTGGGATCCAGTGGATACGCAAGCAAAATGGCAGAATGGGAAAAAAAAGAGAGGAGGCTGCAAGGTTAGGGAGATCTGATCCATTGAAAGGCTGTGATGATCGTACCAGGAACGGGGTCTACGCTCGGTCAGAAATAACTGAAGATGGTCAGATCATATACAAACGACCACAAGTAGCAGAAGTGGGCAAAAAAATTGTGGAGATTGATGCTGATCAAAAGGCTAGAAAGTTCAAGCCTGATAAAGAAAATGATCAACTAACTACAGCTCTAAGCAATCCTGAGCACCCTAGACATGTCCATGCAATCTCTTCACGTATGTTCTGGAAAGAGGGGTTCTCACAGGATGTAGCAAGTTATAAAAAATGTGATAGATACAAGAGAACCCTAGAAGAAACTATTAAAGCTCAAGTTAAGGCATCTTTGAAGGAAAATTTTGTAGAGCTTTTGAAAGAGCATCAACAACAGCTTGCACAATAACAAGCTATGGGAAATGTGTCAATTGAGATACGGGCGATTGGATTGATGCCAACACAAGGTTGCAACATGAGCAGCGTAGCCTCTACGCCTGGTCAGAGATTTTCTGTTGATGATATAGTGGAGAGCACACCATGCCACCTCCATGTTCTAATTGGAAGGACAGGAAGCAAGATAATAGAGGTGGCCACTGCTTTTGCGATTTCGAGACGTACCTTTCATTGTAGTCGTATCCCACCAGATTATGCCAAGGTACAAGTGATCACGAATATCGATAATAACTACCTTGAATATGAACTAGACTACAGTGCGACTGAGGGAATATCATGACTTGGACAGGCAGTGAATGAATTTATTCTTTGGCATCGACGTGATATTACTCTATGCGATGGGTCACCTTTGTCCCCGCCACATCCAAGCAGCCAAGCACAACTACAATCTTCTCCTAAGGATCAAAATGATTCAACGATGCAGAAGGGCCAATCAGATGCTATGCAGCTACCTTCATCTCAGGGTCCAAAAGATACACCTCTTGAGATTGAAGCTGATCAGCCTAAGGGACCAGATATATCGTCGCAGCCATCTCAGGGCACAAAAGATACACATATTGAGAGTCCAACAGATGCATCGCTGCCACATTCTCCCCATTGCCAAACAAATGTATCGCCTAAGGGGCCAGATGCATCACCGCACCCATCTCAGAAGGATCAAGAAGAATCAGTGGAAAAGAGCAAAACATTTTCAGCTCCTGCACAAATCCATAGGCAAATCACCTCATACAAAAAGACTACTTCAAAAGAAATATTAAAATATCTTGAGAGATTGAAAAGAAAGGCATTATCTATTCAGGAGCAACCAACAAAAAAACATACATCCATAGAGACATGGGAAGAAGATGGAAAAGTTTATACATGCGATGATTTACAATTGAAACCTAATACTCCAATATGGCGTCAAGAGGATGTGCCTGAAGGATTTATCAATGGCAAGCCGTTTATGACGTCGGTACAACTTAATAATCTACATTTCCCAATGAGAAGATTACATGATTGGTACATAACGGTGAGTTCTTTGTGGATTAAAAATGTTCTATTTCATGTTTCGGAGAATGCATTTTGGAGTGATAAGAAGACACTATCTTTTAGTTTCAAAGACCTGTGCCTTATGTTCTGGAAACAAAGACTCGACATCAACCTCATCGTTGTGTGGTGCCTGTAAGTTAATTCTATCATAATCTATCAAGCTTCATTTGTTAATATTCATGTACTAATCATTCGTGGATTTTATATGCAAGATGGTATATCTAGATGATCAAAAACTGAAGAGACTAAAATCTGGTGTTTTTTATCCAACTAGAATTTCTCAGGTCAATTTTTCTGTGAACTTGGATCCAAAATCAGATACATACAAAGGCATGACAAAGAAAGAGTTCAATGCAACTAAGAACGAAATGAGTAGGCAACGAATGCTAGAAGTGGCTGCTTATATAGGAAGGGCGATATATAACTTTGTTAGCGATGGCAAGACCAACATATTGGTCCCTTATAATTTTTAAGTAAGTTTCTTTACTACCCTGATCTTTTTTTGTTAAGTTAATAAAATCTAACACTTTTGTTTGTGGGTACAGTGACCACTATATTTGTTTTTTATACAACCGAGAGAGGCCAATGGAGTGGTACTTGACTCACTCGATTACCCAAGCTCCAGCTACAAAGATTTCATCAAGATTTTAAATAAGTATGTGCATTTCATATGTGTTGTCTTTGGGATACTCATTACATTGCATTCATTATAATTTTGAAATGCTTGTTTCATATATGTCATGCTTTATTATTCTATATTAAACTCGGCGGGATCCATCCTGATGATAAGGAAAAACTAACTCCGCGAACCAATTATCCGGTAACACAAATAGAAATATACTTTATATATATATATATGCTAATAGTTACAAATTTTGGACTAATCTAGTTTATTTTTTCTAGTGTCGTAAGCAACCTCCTGGCTTTGTACTTTGTGGATATTATATATGCGAATATCTTAGGATCACAGGCCACTATAAAGTGAATCGTGAAGATGCAAGAAATTTTTTTATATTTGTTAACCGCATGTACTTAATTTCTTTTATGTCAATATTAGGTGCTTATTATATGTTCATTTGCAGTGTCTTAATGTCGGTTACGAGTGGCCTTGGGGAAGAGACATAGAGCGCAATGGTGTTGAAAACGTCCCAAGTGATATGTGTTACTTCATTCGACGTGAGATTTGCCATTAGAGTGGTGAATTTTATAAAAAGAAAAACATCAAGTTGACGAACTATCCACATATTTCTTTCTATGATAGGCTTAGGCTATTCTAGATGATCGAGACGATGTTTCATTATGTAGATGTTAGATCACTCTTATCATGTTTTGTAATATACATTTGTTTGTTGTAAATTTGATCTGTCTATGTGAATATTTTGCCTGAGTTATGTGTTTGATTTGTCTATGTGAATATTTTTGCCTGAGTTATGTGTTAATATGTGAGTGCAATTTGTGATTCTGACCTGTATAATTATTATTATTATTTTGATTCAAATTAATATTAAAATACTAATGCAGGCAGCTGTTAAAAAGTGCCGCCTAGGACACTGCCGTTATTCTAGGCGGCTCTTTTTAACAACCGCCTGCATCACTTTGCACAATGCAGGCGGTCTATAGAGTCAGTCGCCTGCATTATAGGCTCTAGTGCGAGCGGTTTTCTTTACTCTCCACCTGCACTATGGCTAACTAATGCAGGCGGTTTTCTTTACCTTCCGCCTGTATTAGAAGCTGTAATGCAGGCGGTTCTAAAATTTCGCGTGGATAAATGCTCTAGTTTTATATGCTAATGAATGGCGGCCCGAGGAAGGAATTGGGACTGGAGATTCAATTTCTTGCGGCTGTGGTGGCTCAACCTGCTCCCCTTGACTCCTAAACTTCTTTCTCCTATACACAATAGGTTGATTCTCACCGGTATTTTTCTCATCCATCTTAGCTCTCTCAATTTGATTCTCTTCCATGCCACTAGTGGGACAAGGAATTGTTCCAACAACTACCACTTCATTGTCATTGTTCATATGGACATCACTATCTATTGCCTCAACAGCCTCCGCCATAGGAGACGGTACAATTACCTCCCCTTGAGTCATACCACCATTGCCATTATGCTCACAATTCTCCCCCTCTCTTCTGTCACTCTCATCAACTGAAGAGAACTCCAAAAACTGGTCAAGATCACCTTTATTTGTTATTATGGTTCTGACTCATGGAAGGTCACATCCATACATACAAATAGCTTCCTTCCAATAGGATCCCAACATTTGTACCCCTTCTGTGTGGAGGAATAACCAACAAATATACACTTAACTGCCTGGGGGTCCAGCTTCACTACAGAAGGCCGATTATCCCTCACAAAGCACACACAACCAAACACCCTTGGTGGGATTTTAAACTCTCGTTGTCCCAGTAAAAGTTCAACCGGGGACCTCATACCTAGGATCCTTGATGGCATCCGGTTGATAAGGTATGCAGCCGTCATTACCGCCTGACTCCATAGATATTTTGGCACATTCATTTGAAACATCATAGAACTTGCTGTCTCCAACTCCAACAAGTATCGGTTTTTCTTCTCAGCTACACCATTCTGTGGTGGTGTACTTGGACAAGTGGTTTGATGAATAATCTCACGATCTCAAATATATGACATGAACTCATTATTCACATACTCTGTCCCATTATCACTGCAGATGATTCTCACCTTAGCATTGGATTGATTAGTAACCAATTTGTGAAAGTCTTGAAAGCATCTAAAAACCTTATTCTTGTGCTTGAGCATATAAATCCAAGTCATTCGAGTATAGCAATCAATAAAAGTGACAAACCACTTAAAACCACTCAGAAGTAACTGAACAAGGTTCACAGCTACAGAGACCAATGCTTCTATAGGTGGATCTTGTATGCTTGCCAAGTGCATATGCATCACATATGAGCTTTCTTTTGTCCACTTTCTTAAATATATCAAGATACATTCCACTGAGACTTTCAAAAGATACATGTCCTAACCGACAATGAAGTAGTATGATTTCTCTCTCATCTCCTTCTACAACTGTTGCCAAAGCTGACTCCTCATGATTGATATATCACAATCCATTACGCCTTATTCCAGTTCCAATCCTTCTCCCAGTCCCCTTCTCTTGAAATACAACAGAGTGCTCATCAAATATAACAATGCATTTAAATTGATCAATGATTGAACTGATAGAGAGAAGGTTGACTGGAAATGAGAGAACATGCAAGATAGATGATAGACTAATAGAAGGTATACACTCTACATATCCTACACCATGAATAGGTTGAGAGGTACCATCAGCAATTTAGATAGTTTCAGAGTGAGCATAAGAGTTGTATATGCTAAAAGAATAAGATACTCCTGTAACATGTTTAGATGTTTCTGACTCTATGATCCAATCTATATAATGCGTATATAAGGATGCAAGTGCCTATGGCTGAGTACCTTCGCCCATACGAGCGTAGTTGGCAAAGTTACCAAAGTGACTGGTGGTGGATGCTACTGTCACAGGGTCCAAGTGAAGTGCTGGTAGAGTTCCCAGAAGCTTTATCCTTCTGTCGTTGTTGCCACTGCTTAGCTTGTTCTCCCATGAGAATGATGGATGATTCTTCTTCCGTGACAACCACATTGACCCTAAGACCACCATAATCTCTACCTCGGCCTCCACCACGGCTCTCATGATCTCCTCCAGAACCACCACGGGCACCATAACAACCACCACGGGTCTCAGTCTTCATGACAAGTGAATCGATTTCACTTGAACAACTACTATGATGTGCAGCCGTTGCCTTAATCACAGCTTCTTCCTCCCTCATTGTTTCCATCTCCTATCGAGTCATTGTACATAACGGACTAGGCTTCTTCCCTGCGAGAACGGAAGTAGCAGCAGACTAATCACAGCAATACGAACAGCACCACAAACACGAGCACTGTCTCACAGTAGTGCAGCCTCAATTCCTCCTTTTTTTCCTCTTCTCCTGTGCTCCCAGCCAGACAAGCAATCAGCAGCCACTTCTCTTCTCTTTACCAATCAGAAGCAGCAGTAGCACTCGAAAGCCCCCAGCCAGCCGAGCAAACAGCAGCAGAAAGCAGCACCACACGCCCGACAGCAGCAGCAGGCAGCAGCACGCCGCCGCGGCAACACAGTAGCCTTCCTCCTCAATAACCAGCTGCCATCTCCATCTCTTCCCTTCACAAATCAGCAGCCGCAGCTCCCGGGTGTACAGACTTCAAGCAGCAGCAGCAGTTCAACGAACACGAGTGCCAACAGCCAACCAGCTACAAGCCTCCACAATCGACACAATCCACCGAACAGGTGCTAGCAGCACCTCACCTGAGTCCTCACGCAGCAGCCAGCACATGCACGGCAGCTCCAAACGCAGCAGCGTCGTCTCTCGCTCAAGCCCGCGCGGTGGCTTGGCATTAGCAACGCGAACGGATGGCAGATGATGACGACCACGGCGACTTAACCTTAGCTCTGTATACCATGTTGGATTTAGGAAAAATTTTCAGTGGTACCTTCTCTAGCACATACTTCTCTCTCTTATATTCGACTATGCACTCAAAGGTCATTTACAAATATTATATTTACATTCATACACCAACAGCCTCCCCGCTGCTACTCAAAGCCGCTACCGCCGTCGCCATTCACAATGCCTCCTGCAAGCTACAAGAAACACGAGAGAGTGAAGTGAAGTGGAAGACGGGGTGGGGCGCGTGCCGAGAAGTGGGGGCTGCGGAAGAGGCGTTTCAAAGCGTGATGTGTCCGCAGGGGAGGAAAACCGGGAGAAAAAAAATCTGTGAGTCCGGTTCGCAGTCGCAGACAGGCGGCGTGCGAACCAGCCTTGGATTGTTGCCCCGTGGATGCAACTGGCATCGGACGTTCGCCATGCTTCTGCACTTATATTCATATAGCTCGCCTCAGCCACGGTTCGTTCCCAACGCATGCAGCTCGCGTAGCGCTTGCTCGGCTCCGTGTTACCAAGCGATCGTCATCAGCAACAATAAGATGAATTCGTCGTATTATGAACAGCTGAATGACCGATTTACTCAACAAACTGACAAAAAAAAGGAAACAAATGAAGCAAACAAAAATGGATTGAAATACTAGATGAGAAAATATAGTGGTTCTGGTCCCTTCTCACATCCTCCCTATCCTATTTATATAGAATTTATTAAATCTCTAAGCAACAGATTTAAAACTAACTTAAACAACTCTTCACGGATCTAACTAGTAATCCTATTTTGTAGCTCCACGTGATTCTTCTTTACCAACCATGCACGTATCTCTTCTCTTGAATCTTTATCCCTCAAACACGCACGTATCTTTTCTCTTGAAAAATAGCATGTTGGACTCCAGGTCTCTTGTGCGTGGCATCTTGCTCTTGTGCGTTATCTTCCAGGCTGCACCCACTTGCCATTGCCTGCAAACTAAACACGCAAATAACCAAAACTTAATCAAAATACATGCAACTAATTCGGCCGCTTAATCACTAACTAACTAGAAAAAGCCGAATCAGCTAATAATACCAATTTCCACTGTCAACACATGCCCTCTGTTTTTCTAGCAAAATATTGTAGAAAAACATTGATCTATTTATCGGCCATCACAGATGTCACACCCGGTTTTATGGCTAAAACCGAATGACCCTTTATGTATGCCCAAGAATAAGTTTTATACATAAAGTGACTTCATAAATGGTAAAACAGAACAATGTCTCGAATAACTAACTATTACAAAAAATAGACTAAGAGTCTTATCAAATTACAAACCAAACAGTGAAAACAAAACAAAAGCTTCTGCGCTCCATAAGTAGTTGACCGAATAGCTCGCCTAGACGTCGGCTCCAGGGTCTTCAAAGTTCTCCCAAGGTTCTCCCTCTACTGAGCAGCAATTATAAAGGCAGGGTTGAGTACAGAATATACTCAGCAAGTGTGGGAAGCAGGTGACATGTGGTAATTATCAAGGAATAGGTAATATATGTTTTAATTGCATAAAAGCACACATTAGAGACACATAATTTCTATTAAGCACCTACTTACTAAGTGAAAGACATCGCACCTATGAACAGTAGAATACGTACCAGAATCAAATCACAGTCTCCCACTGTGATTCACCAATCCAAACCAATACCAATACTATTATTAACTCTCGCTAATCATGTGAGGGTTCATGCAATGCTCGTGATCGCGAGCACGGCTGTCAAAACAGTTTTACACTCTGCAGAGGTTGTACAAATTTCCTCACGAGTAGTGATTTCATCTCCTGTTGTCAGGTGATTAAAAAGAATCTCTATTATGCCTGTGCCGTCGCACTCGCACACTTCCTTTGGTGTGAGGGCCAAAAAATCACTACAAAGCTTTTTCATGACTTCTGTCAGCTTGTACGTGCCCACTAAGGTTTCACCCGTCGGGCACTAATCAGAACCCAAGAGGCCCCCTCTTGTGCCGAATGGTTCTCGAGAGTAACCCTCCCTTCACCACACATATCTCTCCAAGCGGATCCAGGCGTAACCCGCTTTCTCCGCTCCGCCAGCTGCACGCACAGAACTGGTTTTCATCACTTACTACGCCAGGCCGCGCCCATTCTTGGTATCGTGGCTGTACGGAAACACATGGGTGGTCGCTCCACGAACCGGTCCTTAGATTTGGGGAGATAACTTACCAAGGAACAGTGCGAGTAACCCTGCACACAGTCCTACACCAACCATATCGCCCAAATCATCACTATCCAAGTTACTATTAATCTCCCATTAACCCTTGTGAAGCATGCATAATGATCCATTTAAATATTCTCAATCCGGCAGTAGCAATCTAAGCATGTGATCTACCCAATATTAAACTAAACTATGGTGATGAGGCATAATGTGGAAAGCTAGAAATTTCTATTAATAGGTACGCAGTCAAGTTGACACAAGCATGCAAACTACAAGATAGGTGTTTTGAAAATAGGCGCAAGATGGTCAAGGACACTTGCCTTGCTGCTCTTGGGAGTAGAAGTCGACAGTCTCGAACTCTTATTGCTAGAAGTTTTCGACGAACTGTAGCTCCAGGACGAAGTTGCCTAACGCACAAGAATACAAACAAATCAAACAAATGAAATAAAACAGAACAAAATCAGTATGATGATGTCATGAATGCATAGGTTATTCTGTTACGATCGTTTTGATATATTATTTGCTTAAATCAGGGTTACGTATCAAAAGTTATAGCATTTATAAGATTTAGGGGCTATTCTGTAATTTACAATTTTATTGGAGGACTAAATTGTAATTGCCAAAAAGTTTAGGGGCTAAAATATAATTTTGTCATTTCGGCAGGGACTGATTTGTAATTAAAATTAAGTGTAGGGGCTTTTCTATAAAAGTGCCATAATTAATTATTTATTAATTAATATAATTAATTATTAAATAACTATTAATTAATTACTATTAAATACATTATTAAATAATTATTTTAATTATTTTCCAGATTATTGATTATATTATTATTGGAAAATCCAAAATTAATTAATCTAATATCTATTAATTTTTATTAAACGGTATGCTGACGTCATGCTGAGGTCGTGCTGACGTAATAAGAAATCTAATTTATTTTTAATTATAATTCAGGAATTAATCTAGACCGTTGATTTCAAAATGAACGGTTCTGATTATTCAGGTGACGTGGCTCAACGTGGGGTGTCGGATCTGGATCTGATGGGTGAGAGCGGTTGGGCGACGTGGCTCACTGTGGGCGGTTGGATTTTGATCGGGTGGCTGTGATTTAAAACGAGGGGTGGGGTTTGGTGCGAGAGGTTCGGCTCGGCCGACCGGCCGGCGTGGCTGGAGGCCGACGTCCTCCGGTGAGCTTGCCCGGGCTCACCGGTGCTCGGATCTCGGCGTGAAGTCGCCCAAAATGACGAGGAGGACAAGGGGCTCACCGGGGTGGGGTCGGAGGAGGTCGGAGGTGGCCGCGCAGGGGTTCTCGTCGACGAGGGGTTGGCGGCGAGGTTCGGCGATGTCGGGAAGGTGCTCCGGGCGACGGCGCTCGACGAGAAGTGGTCGGGCGGTGGCGGTGCAGC